>VDFB02360658.1:0-14302 GCA_007258455.2 Sequoia sempervirens | reverse complement strand
TATTTGAAGTACCAAGGTAGGCTATGCTATTCCAGTAGATTTAGTCAATACCTTGATCTTCTATCTCTAATTAAAATAGAAATGAAAATCACAATGATAAAAGAATTAAAAGTACTAAAGAAGAAACAAAAAATTGAAGCGCCTTCTTCCTTCACCAAAGAAGTGGACAAAGTTGGCTGTCTTCTGGTAGTGACAATCATTTTTATTAGGAAAAATGGTAAAAACTTAGATTAGGGAAATAAATGTTTGGTTAAAATTCTTTGTTATTTTATGTTTTCCCCTTTGTTCTCTTTGTTTCTTGCCCTTTGCTTGTTATTTGAATTTTTCTTTGTCAATAATGTGGAGATTATAATCTCCACTTTTTGTTTTTCATACTAATGTAGATTTTGAAGGAAATATTATAATTGTTGTTATGTAAGCACACTCCTACGATAGGTCCACCACCATCTATCAACTTCTTGTTTTAATTGTTTTAAGGCACTGGACTTGAGGGGTAACATGTTGTTATCATTGCAATATACCATAGGACTTCTGAAAAGGCTCAAATATTTGAATATGTTAGGAAACAAATTGAAACAATTATTGAACAATATTTCAATGTGTAGGTAATCATCTAGCTTGGGTCATTGAAGTGTTTTTTTTATTGATATCTTGATGACTTATATGAGCTTAATGTATATCTTTACAAGGATCCCATGTGAATGTAGTTTGGGAGTGGTGCTATGAGTTGATTGAGCTTTCAATGAAAGTCATTTCTTGATCCTTCTGTGCACATAAAAACTTTTCTCAAATCTCGCTAAAAAAGAAGTTTTAGTCGTTGACTTGCAAGGTAGTTCAATATTGTGTTTGCAGGGTGATGTGGCATACACTTTCCATATTTAACAATGTTTATTACCAAATCAAGAACATTTTCTTGCTTAACTTTTTTCAAAAGTTTTCAATCAAGATGACATTTCACTCTCCACTTTCCCAACTTTAATGGGTAGAAAGATCACATTTTAATAGGGTTCTAATCTTAGCATAGGGCATATAGTGTACATGAAACAACAAAGAATTTGTAAAACGTTTCTATAAACATTGCTTTTTTAGTTCGACTATTTGGTAGTTTTTATCTTTTTCATTTTTGGCAATGTCAAGTTTTTAGAGGCATTAGGGATTGCGTCTATATTTAGTATTGAATTTATATATCTCAAATTCAATTAAATTGTTCCCTCTTTCTGGGGTCATTGGGCTTCTTGATAATGACACAATTCCTGCTATTGTAAAGTTATAATGTTTCCAAGTGATGTCACCAAATTAAAGATTTTAGCTTTCTCCAGTGCATTATAACCTGCTTGAATTGTGAAGTTAGGCTTTGAAGCTAGGATATGTTGCATGTGTTAGGAAAAAATTGAATATGCAGGGGAATTTATGCGAGTGTAAGTTTTCACAAGATTGTTGGTTCATGCTTCTTGAAACTGTTGGTGTTTTCTTCCTCATAGGGTTTTTATTTCTTATATTTGTTAGTGCAAAATTAAATATGTGGAGTTCTATTGGTTTGAGATTTTCACAAGTAAACACACTTCTTAAAAAACTGAAATTGATTGTTGAAATCTCCATGGATGTTTGCTCATGCTTTGATGAACGAGTTTCACAATTTGGTGCAATGCTTAGATAATAAATTCACAAGTCTTTAAAACTTTCAACAATACAAGCCCTTTTGATGTCCCAATTGCAAATTATATAATTTATATTTCTGCATGGCATATTTTATGAAAAAAATTTAGATGAAACTACATAATTATATTGGTATTTATCCCTAGGCAGTTTGTAGAAAAAATTGTGAATGCCCCTATACTCAAATGTAGTCATTATTAATTTAATCTAATATCATATCTAATTGTCATTTGTAAAATTAGAAGGTTTTGGAGAAGTGCTTCATTACTGGGAAGATAGATTTACACTTGAAGTATTATAAGTAGCTATAGCGTGCACCTCTTCCAAACTATTTAAGAATCCTAAAAGCAGGTCTATGGTTTTAGGGAAACTTAGGTTGATTTTACACCCATGGTCTCTAGAACTTTAACTCATAGTTCAAAAACTTAGATTTTTCTAAAACTTAGTAATTTGCCTCAGAATTGGTGAAAAACTAGGCAACTGAAAATTTTGACTTGGATTTAGTGAAAACTTGACAAATAAAATAAATACACAAAATAAATTAAATAATGTATGAGAAATATAAAGAATAAATCTGGAGAACCCATAATTCTATTTTGAGAATTCAATTAGAAAAACTTAGGAAAATTAAAAAAAACTTTGAAATATTCATAAAAATAGAGAAAAATGGTGTTTTTATTCTTTCAAGACAAAGAAAGGGGAAAAATAAAAGATGTGTTGCTTTTCCATCCAATGCTGTTCGAACCTCTAAAAATAGGGTAATTGATGATTAAGTGCAATCACACCCACTTTCAAAGCTATTCCATTCAAGGATAATCCTAAAGATCTCAATGCAAAAGAGAAAGAAACCTTGTAATAGGGCTATCCTAGGGGTTGAATGCAAACTAATGAGGGGTTCACCACCAAGTTTAGACTTGGAAAAGATAATGAAATGCAAGATGCAACACTAAACCCTAATTGAATGCAATTACCTATAAAATGACCTAGAAAAGTGAATGAAAGAACACATAAACTACATAGATGAATAAGTGCACCTGGGAATCTAGAGAAAGTTGGATGGAGATCTAGAACACTAGAAAATCTACTTTTACTATTGATTGGGACTCATTCGCCAAGCTGGGAAAATCAATCCAATTTCTAGAAAACTATGTAGGAACATGTTTCAAACAAAAGGGTATCTGAATCTACAAAATCTTGAAATTTGACTGAAATTGGGACTCATTCGCCAAAAGTGGTGAATTAGTCCAGTTGGGATATTCTGAAACTTCAAAAGTTGGTCCTACTCTTCTTTGTCTGCTTTGTCCTTCCTGATTGGTTTTCGGATCTAAATCTCTGATTTACAACCTATAGGTCTTCTCCAAGGTTCTCCAAAGCTTGATAACAACTTTGACAACTTTGAATGATTTGCAACTTTTTCCAATCTTGCTCCTTAGAAGATATGCAACCTAAACCTGCAAATCACACACAAAGGAGAGGGGAAAATGTTGCGGGGTTAGTGGATAGGGGTTTGCCTTGGTCAAACCCCATTTTGGAAATCAATCCTTGAAATGAAATCAAATAAGAATGGAGAGTGATGAATGAAAAAATAACAATGTTGCAACTCACCAAACCCTAGCAATAAGGTGCTGCAAACATGCATATAATGGATCCAATGGATGTAGACCTCTATTCTTGCTTGAATTGGATAGATCTTGAATGAAACACTTGCTTGAATCACAAAATCCTACACCACAATTGTTAGCTCTAAAACAACATGATGCATGAAATCTTTGACATGATGATTGATGCTTGAAGAATGCTATAAAATGCTTGATAATATACTCTTGAAGACACTTGAATGCTCTTGTGAATTCTTGTGAACACTTGATTGCTTTCTAGATTGCTAAGTGAAAATATGAGTGAAAGAACCTTGTATTTATAATCAATTATGCAAGAATTCCCAAAATTACAATACTACAAGCCGACATCAAATCTAGGAGAATAAAATCCTGCCAAAAATTTGAATTAATTTTGATTTTGGGCCACATGGGACTCATACGCCCAAGGTGGAAAATGAGTCCCATCAAGCATAATGTATGGGACCAAAAATCAAAAGTGCTTAGAAATGTGCGAAATCCAGTTCAAGACCAAAAGACCTAGGTGGGACCCATTCGCCCAAGGTGGAAAATGAGTACCAGATCACTAAATTTGGGCCACACAAGCCAGAAACACCTGAGTTATGGTTGGACAATTATTGGTGTTAGGATTATCCTTGAAAATATGTAATAAATGAGGCCTGTGGATGCAAAATAAGGCCAATTAAAGCATAAGAGAGCCCAATTATTAATAAAAATCCTAAAAAAGTGTGAAAGTGGGTTACAACACTTCAAATAAGGCAAGATTAATGTTTATTTTAATTAAAAAGAGGTTTATTATGTTTAGTTTATTAATAAAACCTTAGAAAAGTGTGAAAGTGTGTTACAACACTTCACAACACTTTAGCAAGGTACCATTTAAATCCATTAGTTCACAAGGGCCCAAGACTTAATGTGAATGTGTCAACCACATTACAACACTAAATCAAGGCGACATTAAGCCTAACTCACAAGGAGGGCCCAAACAAGCCAAGAGAAGTATAAGGGATACTTTTTCTATGACTATAGTTGCTTAATTTTATTTTTCATTTCTAAAAATAACTCAGTGCGGTGCATTCCTACCAATCATCTGACAATCAATTCATGCTACTGAGATCCAAATGGTTGAAGGAAAAAATAGCAAAGAAAGCAAAAAGTCAAGGTTTTATTTAGGGTTTTGCCTATTTTTGCAGTAGCCAAGTCTAAACAAGTCTTACTGGGAAACTTTCCAAGTGACTCATGAGTTGTCCAGCCAACTTGGCTTGCAAGTAATGGGTGAGGTGCTCACCTTCCTGGAAAAATTGTGAGCACTGAGAAGTTCAGTGAGTACTCACTAAATTTTAAATCTATGGTTAAATATACATTTGTGTCGTTCCTTCCATCTCTTCATGGGTGTAGCTTCAATCCTCCCACTTCATTTCTACAAGAGGAAGCTCTAAAGGTTATAGTAAACACACTTGGAGGATTTTGTGCTTAGCCAAAAAATTAAAAAGCATAGGACAATTTCAATGCATGCCTAACGTGGGAATAGCCATGCATTAAAATGGATATGAGAAATGATATACCATTCATGAGTAAATCATACTAAGATTATTACAAAAAAAAAGTAGGGTTACCAGATGAATAATAGTAACATAGTTTTCAAATGCTCGGTTTGTCATTACTATGGGCATATTCAAACTTATTCTCCTTAAAAGGGAGTTACATATACAAACTCTTTTCTTTGAGGAAGACATTTGAAACATATGAGAAACAAATTATCCATAGTCAAAAACATTTGAAGATCCTTAATCACTCAAAATTTTAATATGTTTGTGGGAGTCCTAAATGTAGGGAGTTCCAACACACTAGAAGGCAACAATAACATTTGGACACAAGAATCTCATAATTGAATTGGAATAAAGTCGAAGTACCTATTGCCTGATTCTCACCTACGGGCTCATCAGGCAGGATAAATTATGTTTCAAATGTTCGTAAGGGCCAAATGGAACATTTGCATTGAGGGTTAGGTCATGCATCTAATGCTATTTTGTAGGGAGCTCAGTTGAAAAGCATGCCTCAATCAGTTTTGGCACAAAACTAATCAGAGAAGGAAGTCGTCAAGACCTTGTTGTCTCGCCGACTAGCAGTGCATTCTATGTGGTTGAATAAACCAGTCACCAAGACATTCAGGTCGCCATGAGTTTTTATGTATCTATCTGCTTGGGATGTCTCAGCGACAGTAGCTCACAAAGTTGGCGCCGGGGGGAAGGCTTGGCCTTTGGAAAAAGGTCTTGCCGAAAGAATGGAGCTCTTGGGGAAAGGTTTTGGGCACGTCATGAAGTCTCGGCGACCATGGTGGTCTTGCTAAAATTGTCGGTGTCGGGGTGATGTCTTGATGACCCAATAAAGTCTCACTGAAAGGGTAAGATCTCGATGTAATGTGGGGGCTTTGCTACAAGGTCTCACTGATGGGGTGAGGTCTTGCCGAAGTAAGGCGGCTTCGGCGAAGGAAACGAGCTCGACAAGAAGTCTCACCGATAGCAAAAGTCTCGCTGAGAGGAATTGATGTTGGTGTAATGTTTCAGCGACTACCAAAGGTCTTAGCGAAAGAAGGTGCCATCGGCAAGAGGTCTTGTCGATGGTTGTTAGTCACACTGACATGCTTTGTGCCTTCGGTGTAATGTAGGAGCTCGCTGAGATGTCTCGGTGACCAAATGATGTCTCATCGAATGGAGTGCCTTCAACATAGGAAGTGAGCTCAAGGGAGAAGAAAGGAGCTCGCTATGAGGTCTCGCTGAAAGAAGGGAGTCTTGCCGATGGCGATCAACTTGCCCATAGAAATGGATATCGATATGACTTTCACAGCTTGATATGAGTCCCGTCGACAACCCTGAGTCTTGCTGATAGCTACTATGTGATGTGCTCACATCGGGGAGACATGATTAGTGTCTCACCGACATGTGATTATGATGTGTGACCTCTGAACGTCTGGAAACCTATGTGGCACGAATTCAACCAATCTGAATGAGCTGCAAGAGAGTCGTGGCAGTTTGACCCCTATGAAGAAGATTAACAGAATGAAAGCAACGTGGATCTGCTGTGAGGATAAAGCAAGGGATCAATTCGATATCCAGAAGGTGGCATCAGTAAACAGAGAGGCAGAGATCGCAGGGACAACTAGGATATCTGTTGGCAAGGGTAGATCAACATTTATGGCACCACTCGGAGGCATTCAAGTTAGCTCTTCAAGGAAGTTTGAGAGTGGACATGAGGGCCAGAAGTAAATGTTGTGGTTGCAAAAAGATCTGATGACTTCTCCTAAGGGCGATCTTTCACACCGACATGGATAGCGGGGATGCAACATTAACTTCCTTCAAAAGATCTAGGAGGAGATCTTTTTTGGAGATAGATATTTTTGTAAGCCTTAAGAGGCCCAACACTCTTTTGTATATATGGCATTTTTTGCCTTTTTGTAGATAGTTCTTACCTGGTGCTTTTCTGCATTTGTAACTTTTGGAGTTCTTTGCATAAGAGAGGCTATGTTTTGTAACTCTTGACAAGCATGCATATTAGTGTTCACCATTGAAATAAATGAGCATAAGCACTTTACCTTTTCAATCTCTCTATTCAATTGTGTGCATTCATATAATTGATGAAACTACTTGTGAAATTGTATGATTCCTTATGGTTATGTCTTATCTTAGCACCTTTCTGTAGAGCAATATGTATTTTTGCAGGTTGTGAGATGTGTTCTAATGCAATATTCTCTAGTTGTGAAGTTTGTTTCTTCCTTCTAGGAGTGTAGCCATATGACCCTTTTTCATGAAATGTTTATGCAGAAAACATATGTGATTGAATTGTGTATGACAAAGCTTTTGCCATTGATCAAAATCATGTGTGTAAATTGAGTTATATATCCTTCTTAGTAAATTTTGGTGTATCACCATAGGATTTAGTTTTACTTTCATGCACTCTTTCTCCCTTTCCCTTACAAAGACCAGTAGTTAGGTGAAAACACAAAGGAAGCCGACCTTCTCCGGAGGTTCATTTCAACTTTAGGTAACCCATAGCCTTGAAATGATCCCATGTTTCTCTAGAAAGCTCAGTGTTTCATAACTTTGCATAAGGTGCATTTCTAGGAGATAACAGTTTCTAGCATGCCTGGTGGGACTAGTACTATATTATACCGTTTGTTTAGTATGCAACTAGTAGGTTTTAGACTTTGTAGAGGTTAATTTTGCATACTTGGCGACTCCATAAAGAGGAAAAACTTTAGAACCAACACTGTTACAGTTTATGAGAAGAGTTCAGACAAGGAGCAGCTTGTTCCCTTTTGAATAGTTGTAGTTGTCACCACCAAGAAGACAAGGTAGAGCAACAGAAAGGCCAAGGACAACATCTGTTTATTTCAAAAGAGCCAAATCTACTCCTCCATCTTTGAGATCTCATATTGTTGTCCCATTCTCTATTTCACCTAGAGTGCAAGTAAATCCACCTCAACCACCTCTAATGGTTGCTCCAAGGAATCAACCATTTGTTGCTTTAAATGGAGGGAGTCCCTTGAATTTAGCACAATACAATGACATTCCAATGGCAGCCTTGAAAATTCTGCCAACTTTTACATGGGAAGATCAGACCACCCCAATTAAACATATGCGTGATGTGGCTTCGTTATGCGGTGTCCATCACATAACTCAAGAGGATGTTGCTGTGAGATTATTAGCGGCTTCACTGAAAGGAAGAGTTGTGCAATGGTACAGGGGCTTAGCAATCAGCTCAATTGCAACTTGGGACGAATTTGGAGACAAGTTGCATAAACAATTTTAGAACAGGTCTAATAATTTGTCTTTATTGGAACAATTAACTACGATTAATAGGGCTCCACAAGAGCAAATGAATGATTTCAATTTCAGATTTCAAACAACTTGGGATAGAATCCCTGCAACGATGAGGCCTTCACCTAAATATGCCTTCCTATATTATCTTAGAGCTATGAATAGCAATATTTCAGTTTTAATACAGTCAATGGGAGGAGTGTCTTTGCTAGATGCCTTTGAAATAGCAACGAGAGCTTAAAACAACCTAATAAAAGCTGGTAAACTTGCTCCTAGGCCACCAATGCCTATATTTCTAGATATTTATTCAAATATCCCTTTGCAAATACCACCTTTTTCACCTTTGCCACATGTTCCAATGGTATCAGCTGCCGCAACACAAGAAGTTGTTGTTTCAATTTCTTCAAATGAGTTACAGGAGATCAAAAGTTTATTACAGACCTTTGGTAATAAGTTTGTGAGCTTGGAAAAGCAAAAATCATATAATAGGCCTCAGCAACAGCAGTATCAAGGTAATAGACAAGATTACCAAGGCAACTATGAGGGCCCGAGACAGGGGGTAAATACTAGACCTTTTGATAGGTTAGGGTTGGATGAGGCATTCACTGCCCCATGCTCTGAGTCCTTGCTCCTAAGAACTCCTAGGTGTCTCTTCCACCTTTTCCTAGTGGTCCTACCTTAGGTTTGGGTACCATTGCTTCTACTAACCAACCCCACTATCAACAAGCTTCCCTTCTACCAAGCCAACCTTCGTGCTTCGCCTCATACTCTCCATTAGCCCTTACTCTTCTTTAAAGACCAAATATCCTCAACCTTCTGTTAGATTCTTGCAGGGGTGTGAAGATGTTGTAAAAGCTTCAAAATAGCCTATATAGGGTCCTTATGCAATCACAAGTTTCCAATTAACCATCGCTTTCACAAAATCCATTACTAGGGTTTGAAAGGCTACAAGACTTGAGTCTTAATTAGGCCTCTGAACAAAGATAAAATGCAATTTTATCCTAAACCCACCAAATGACCTAGGTTATTTGCTTGGGAATGGTGGTTCTCATGTCCTCACCTTGAAGATTTTCAGGGTTTTGAGTCAGCATAGCTCGCACAACACTCATACACAGAAATGGTCAAAAAGCTAGGGTTTTTAAGCTTTCACAGGCTGATTTCAGACTGTCAAGAAGTT
This sequence comes from Sequoia sempervirens, assembly GCA_007258455.2. Lineage (NCBI taxonomy): Eukaryota > Viridiplantae > Streptophyta > Pinopsida > Cupressales > Cupressaceae > Sequoia > Sequoia sempervirens. Next base: position 5,039 of record VDFB02360658.1, on the reverse strand, counting down.
ATCCCACTAAATGAATTGATATAACCTCCTCATGAACTCCAAGCATTTCCAAGATCCTCAAAAAAATTCACAAAAAATAATTCCTTTAAAATTCTTTATGCCCTACAAGTTATGAGGCTTTTTCTACAGGTTTACCCTAGCCGGACCCTGCCTGGCTCGCCTAGGGCAAAGCTTTTCTAGCATCTCCTGAGCTCCCACAAGCCCTATAAACTAATATATTTACACTAAGGGAGCCTAGACACTATTCCCAAAGATCCGTACAATTTGTACGATGGGAAAGTGCTCTAGGTCTCCATTTTCCCAAAACTGCCTGATTCAGGCCAGGAAAAGACTGTAAACAAACTATATACAAATACAAGATGAAAATGATTTAAAAAGACAAAAATATTGGCACACTAAGCTTGCACAATGTTCACACTACATTCTACAAACAAAGTAATAGTAAATTTACTCCATTAAAGCTCAATATGATAACAAAAACTCAGAAAATTGTCTTTTAGAACGTTGTTTTCCTCAGCTTCTCAAATGTCACTTCAACAATAATACCTCCAACCCTATTATACGGTCAAGGCATGCCTTAAATAGGCCTTCAAAACAATTGAGCTGCTTGGGTCGAGCCTTTGGATGAAGCTAATGGTAAGTTTTATAAAACACACTGTGTTTTCCAACCCTTTGCCAACTTTTGACAACTTAGCAAGATGATGTTGTAAACCTATTTAACACTTATCAACTTCTTTCCAACAGATCAAAAACATCCCTAATCACTCAACACAATGGTCAACATGACCTTATAAAAAACAAAACCAAAATTAACCCTCTAGGTTTCTTCTTTACCTAAGAAATTGCCAATTGTTCCTTAGGTGCTCCTGCATCACCTTTTTAGGCTTATGCTCCAACACCTGTTAGTGCAGTCAAGGATCTTATTCAAAAAAACTTAGCAGTAGATTATGAGTGGTGCTACCCTTGTAACCAGCCTTATAATCAAGCCACTTGCTCAAATGGACTTATTAATCAAGCATTTATGGTACATAATGCCTCAAGTTCACAGCAAAATGAATTCAATAATGCATCTCTAAAACACCAAGATCAGCCTACCAATGACACTACTCTTCTTAACTGGCAAGGTGAAGAATTTTGTGGATTGAATGTAGATGATTCTTCAGTTGTAGCTAACACAAGGGTGAAGAAAATAGCTTTTGAGCTTGATCAAATAGCTGATAAAAGAAAAGCATCAGTTGTAGAACCATCTACCTCTTAAGTGATTCGTGGATCGCAAAGAAATCAGCAACTCCCAGTAAAGGAGCAGCCATGCTTGCAAGCCGACCATGCTGGCATAAAGGTACATCATAAATTAAACCCAACTATACCCTATAACATTCTTGATAGTATGAAAAAGACAAATGTAACAATGTCTATGTGGGATTCATTAGCCATCCCATGTCAAAAAGATATGTTACACTCAGCTTTATCAAATTTTAAAATGTCTGATGAATCTGAGTCTCTAATAGGTCAAGTTAGGACTATGTTGATGAATAATACTCAAGGAAATGATAAACAACCCAGCAAAGAGATAGGAAAAGAAGTTAAACCACCTCCATTCTATGTGTCAGTAATCATAGGTGATAAGTTAGTTCATAACTGTATGGTAGACAGTGGAGCTAGTAGCTCGGTAATGCCAAAGCAAATTGCTGACAAACTTGGATTGAAGTATCAACCTTTAGAGAAAGGAGTGATTCAATTGGATGGTACTTCGGTTAATACATTGGGTGTTATTAAAGACTTGAGGCTTACCCTTCATGCTTGTCCTAATTTTTCAGTTCCTCAGGACATATGTGTCATAGATCTCCCACCTTTCTTTTCTTTGTGCCTCTCAAGAGACTTTACGACTAAGATAGGTGGTTATGTTTCAGTTGACTGGTCGCATATGTTGTTTAGAACCAAATATGGAACCAAAGTCACTATTAAATCTAAAAAATTGGCTAAAGACCACATTGAGCCATATAAGCCAAGTCCTATCAACGTTGTTCCTACTACTGCAGACACAAATTGTGTCATTTTTTTTTACAGCGAACTAGCTGCTGCTCAATAACTTCAATCAGAAGTTGTTCTTGATGTGCTTCTACATGATTGGGCGGATGAAAACGTGTGGGACAATCTTGCTGATCTTATTCAAGATGTTGGTATGGGTAATTATGTAATGCTTGAACCTGATGCAGAGATCCCAAACTTTGAAAAGGGTACAAATCAATTGTTACAACAACAAAGTGGACTTTGGGAAATGTTTTTTGATGGTTCTAGAAGCAAGAATGGAGCAGGTGGAGGTGCAATGTTGATTTCTCCATAGGGTGATAAGTATTTTTCAGCCTTTCGTTTTGCTTTTGCATGTTCTAACAACAGTCCTGAGTATGAGGGACTCATTCAAGGCCTTGAGTGGGCAAGGAAAAGAAGGATTGATTGTTTAAAGGTCTATGGAGATAGTGAACTAATAGTTAATCAAATTAGGGGGCTAAACGTTTCTAGGAATGATGCTTTGAAGTCTTATAGAAATAGAGTATGGAACATAATTGAATAATTTAATGCCTTTAATCTACTTTCTATTCCACGAAATCAGAATAAGCATGCTGACAGACTTGCAGCAATTGGAGCGCAGTTTGATATCCCAGGCGATGTCAAAAAGGACAAAATACAATAGTATGTCAAGGTGGTTATCAGGCCATCGATTCCTGATAACAACATTCATTGGCAGGTATTTGAAAGTGATGAACAGATTTTAACCTTTCTGCTCCAAGAGGATTAATTTTTTGTAGTAAACCTGGAAAAGATCAAACAACAGAATGATGACCAAGTGATACAGCTGAAGACGAATAAACTTCCCAAAGGGTTGATTACCTTGGAATCCATATTCAATTCTGATGACCAGCTTACGAAGAACAAAGTTGGCATTCAAGTGAAAGAAGATCGTTATGAAGAAGTGGAAATCTTTAAAGGTAAGCTTCTCAAATTAGGCAAAATCTGTTCAGCTGAGGATAAGAGAGCTTTCATTGTTTTATGCCAAGAATATCATGATGTTTTTGCTTGGAAATATTTTGATTTAAGAGGGTTTGATCCACATATTGCACAAAATACAATTGAGTTAGAACCCAATGCCAAGCTTGTTAGACAAAAACAAAGACCATTGAACCCTAAGCTTGAACCCTTGATAATCAAAGAGCTAACTAAGTTAGTTGAGGGGGGTATTGTATTTCCAATTAAACACATATCTTGGGTTTTTAATCTTGTTCTAGTTAGAAAAAAGGATGGTAAGATAAGATTATGTGTAGACTTTAGAGACCTTAACAAAGCATCTTTGAAAGATCATTATCCCTTGCCATCTATGGAACAAATTCTTCAAGTTGTTGGATCAGAAAGGTTTTCTCTTCTGGATGGATATTTTAGTTATAACCATATTCTAGTCAAAGAGGAGGATCAGTATAAAACAATATTTACAACAAAATGGGGCACTATGGCCTACAAGAGAATGCCTTTTGGTTTATCTAATGCCTGTGCCACCTTTCAGCGTGCCATGGATATGGAATTTCTAAATTTCTGCTAGTTTATCTAGATGACATAATTGTGTTTTCAAAATTTGCAAATGAACATTTGTCACATCTCAAGCAAGTTTTTGAAAAATGTAGAGTATGAAATATCTCTCAATCCAACAAAGAGTATTTTTGCAGTTCATGAAGGTAAGTTTTTAGGTCACATAGTGTCAAAAGATGGAGTTACCATTGACCCTGAAAGAGTTAAAGCCATACTTGAACTGCCATTACCCAATCACAAGAAGGGATTGCAGAGCTTCTTAGGGAGAATCAACTTTCTAAGAAGATTCATTCCTAATGTTGCAAATTTATTACAGCCCTTGACCGCCATGCTTAAAAAGAATGCAGTTTTCAGTTGGACTGGAGAAGCAAAATGGAATTTTGAAGCAATAAAGGAAGCTTTAGCATCAGCTCCAATACTATAAATCTAGATTTATCTAAAGACTTCTTTTTGTATGCTTTTGGCAGCATTAGTTCACTTTCTGCTACGCTGGTTCAGAAAAATAGTGATAATTTAGAGCAGCCAATAGCTTTCTTTAGTCGGGGACTTACTGAGTATGAACAAAAATATACATTGTGGAGAAACATGTTCTTGTTGTGATCAAAAACCTTAAAAAATTTAAACCTTTGGTTTCAAACAACAAAATTCATGTTCTGATTGAACACCCAAGTGTGAAAGAATTTTTGTTAAATAAAGATCTAAATGATAAAAGAGCAGGATGGGTCACTAAGGTTATGGAATACGATGTGGACATCAAGATTACCAAATTGGTTAGGGGTAAAGGTCTTTGTGAATAGCTTGCTACAGGGTCAAGTAGTGAAAATGACTTAGAAAAGGATATTGTTTTTGTTAATACAAATGAACCTCAGAATGCTCGGGATGATATGCCCCTGATAACAACAAATTGGGTTCAATACATCACCTATTTTTTACAAACTGGTGAGTGTCCACCATGTTTAGACAAAGCTAAGCAAAGATACTTCATACTGCAGTCAATACCATATGTGCTGGTAGATAATGTTCTTTTCAAAAAGGATCTAAATGGTGTTCTCTTAAGATGTATTCATAGTGATCAAGTTGAGAAGATACTTCATGAGTTTCATGATGGAGCTGCAGGAGGTCATTTTGCTTCAAGAACTACTACCTAGAAAATCATGAGAGCTGGTTACTACTGGCCCAGCTTGTTTAAAGATGCATATGCATGGTCAAGAAAGTGTATCAAATGTGCTTTATTTGTAGGAAAAGAAAAGTTGCCTGCTATGCCTCTACATCCAATTCAAGTGGAGCAACCCTTTATGAGATGGGGCATCGACTTCATTGGGCCAATTAATCCACCATCCAGTGCCGGTCATAAGTGGGTGCTTACTGCTACAAATTATTTTAAGCACTAGATAGAGGCAGTAGCGTTGAAGGAAGCAAATGAATCTTTAGTCCTAAGCTTTTATGAAGACATAATCACC
>VDFB02360657.1:0-24383 GCA_007258455.2 Sequoia sempervirens | reverse complement strand
TTTTCTTTAAATATATACTTTATTTTTTATTTAAAATATATATTTTTTTATATTTATTTTATTTTATTTTGATTTTTAATTAATTTTGCCAAAATAATTTTTGCCACATGGAGGGATGAGGTGATGTTGTGTGCCAAGGGCTGATTGGCTGTTGAGTTGACTGGGCACTGACATCATTGGGTTGACCCAATCTTTTACCTTCCATAACTTCACCATACAGACTCCATTTTCTGTGAAACGAACTCTGTCAGAATCGTGATGATGAGCACTACACTATGGTGTTGACTTTGATTTTTTTGCCTATTTTTTCTAGCCTGGTTCTGAGAGTTGACTAGAAGTTTTACCATATATATCTTGAGCTCTAGGACTTCGATTGACTCCATTCGAGTTGCGTTGGAGTCAAGATCTCGAGCACTTTCTAATGATACCAAAACTAGAGAAAAATGGAGAATTTCAAAATTGATGAAAAATCCTCCAAATCAGTCGTCCCCACTAGAGAGCTTTTGGACCTCTGAAAGTTGGTTACTTAGAAAGTAAGTGAGGGTAAAGTTCCCCCACTTTACCAATCTCCATCCACTTTTCCTTGCTTGGATGCATCCCTTTTAGCCCCACTTGGAGGTATTCAACTTCTCTTCGTGAAGTCCTAGTGTTCCTGTCGAGGATGAAATCTTCAAGAAACTCTGACATGTACTTTGGTGAAAGGTCGTCAACTGATGGAACTTTCACTTCAACGTCCTCGTCTAGTATCATCGAAGGTTCATACAACTTCAAGTTCTCAACGTTGACTACTGAGTAAATCTGCATGTATGGAGGAAGATTAAGGTGGAAGGCATTTGTGCCAATCTTTTCCAGAATTTTGAATGGACCATATATGATCGGCTTGAGCTTCCTTCCTTCACCTTGCATTCTTTCCTTGCTTATGTGTAACCAAAATCTATCTCCAACTTGGAAATGATGATCGTTGCGATGATGGTCATGGCGAGCCTTGTACTTTGCTTGACTCTTTTCCAATTGTGCTTCTACGGCCTGATGAACTGGTTGGACCTTCTGGATGAACTTTAAAGCCCTTTCTGCATCAAGGCATCCATCTTCAACATCATTTGTTCCAAAAGCAAAGTCCATTGTTGTCTTTGGAAAATAACTGAAGCAAGTCTCAAAAGGAGACCTCTTTGTAGAAGAATGGGTTGCATGGTTGTAGGCATGTTGCACATAATGAAGATTTTCATCCCACAACTTAGGATGCTTGCTGCAATATCCTCTAAGCAGATGCATGACTGTCTTGTTGACTACCTTTGTCTATCCATCGGTCTGCAGATGGAAGGATGTACTCTTCTTCAGTTTAGTATCCATAAGTCCCCATAAGACTGACCAAAACTCCCCAAGGAATCGAGAATATCAATCTGATACAATGGAAGTGGGTAACCCAAAGTGAACCCATACAAACTAAAAATACCTATGAGTTGTCAGTTCATCAGTGACTTACTTTTAACATGGCATAAGAATACACATCTTGTTGAACCAACCAACTAATACATACAAATATTCATGCCCTTTCCTAGACATAGGTAACCCCCCAATAAAATCCATAGATACACTTTCCCATGGTCGGGACGGTACATGTAAAGGTGTGTACAACCCCAATTTCCTATTACTTGGTTTGCTAGTTTCACACATCACACACCCCTTAATATATTTTGTTACAATTTCTTGCATTCAAGGCCAGTAGCAATATTTTTGTAGTTGTGCCAAATTTTTACTAACCCCAAAATTTCCTGCAATTAGCGATGTGTGTGCCTCTCTGATTACATGTGCTTGTTCATTCTTGGGAATGCATAATTTTCCTAAGTGATACAAGAGTTTATCATGCACATAGTACTCCTTTTCTTCTACTTGTTTGCCTTGGATTAGAGCTACATAGATATCCTTAAAATTTTCATCAGTAGCATATTGTTCTTGAAAAATTGCATGAATCATAGAACTATTTTTAAGGATTATCAAAGCATTAGAAACTGGAGGTCTAGAAAGAATATCTGCTACTTTGTTATGGGCTCCTTTCTTAACTTAATGACTAAGTGAAATTGCTGTAAAAATCCCATCCACCAAAAATTCCTACTTTGCTACAACTTAGTTTGTGAATGCAGATATTGCAATGGCTGATGATTGGTATGGATTATTGTTTCCTTGCCCACTATATAATGTTTCCATTTCTTAACACTTTGTACTAAAGTGTAAAGTTCTTTATCGTAAGTTGGATAATTACTTACTGCGCCAGAAAAAGTTTCAAAGTGGTAACAAATCAGCTTACCTTCTTGTGTCAATACTGCTCCCATGGCGAATCCACTCGCATTTGTTTCGATCTCGAACAATTGGTGCAAATCTGGTAGAGCCAGGACTGGTGCGGTGCTTAACTTTTCCTTCAGTGTGTCAAAGGCCTTCTATTGTCGTCCTCCCCACTGGAAAGTTTTCTTTGTACTTGTTAATGCATGCAACGGTGATGCGATGAAGGAGAAGTTTGCAATAAACTTCCTCCAGTACTAGACAACACCCAAAAAACTCCTAACTTCAATTACAGTACTTGGCTTAGGCTAGTTTACAATTGCCTTGACCTTCGCAGGGTCAACTTTCAATTGACCATTCCCTACGATATAACCTAAGTACACAAGAGATGTCTTTGCAAACTCGCATTTAGACATCTTTACACAAAGTTTTTCATTTCTTAGTACATCAAAAAAAATTTTAACATGACTTACATGGTCTTCCCAAGACTTGCTAAAAACTAGGATATCATCAAGATATACAATAACAAAATCATCAATGTAAGGATGGAAGATGTCATTCATGACTCACATGAATGTGGCAGGTGCATTGGTAAGCCCGAAGGGCATAACCATCCATTCATAAAGTCCTATTTTTTCTTGAAAGCATTTTTCCAAATATCATCCTATGCAATTCTAATATGATGATAACCACTTCACAAATCTAGTTTAGATAAATAAATTGCATGCTTAAGCTGATCAAGCAAGTCATCAATTCTAGGAAGTGGATTCCTATTTTTTATGGTGATTTTGTTCAGTTCCCTGAAGTTGATGTACATCCTCCATGTTCCATCTTTCTTTGGAACCAAAACGATCGGAGAACCACAATGTGATGTGCTTGGATGAATCACTCCTCTATCGACGAGCTCTTGAACTTGCTTTTTGATTTCTTCATTTTGCATGACAGACAAACGGTACATCCCAATATTTGGTAGTGGCACATCTTGCTGCAATTGAATTTCATGTTGAATATCTCTTTTAGGAGGCAATCCTTTTGGTTCCTGAAACAAGTCATCATAAGTGGAAACAACTTTGACCAATTCAGCCTTATGTTTAGGATCACTTCCTTTAAACACCTCAGATGTTTCATCTTCTTTGGCCTTAACAAGCATTAACACAAATTTTTTACTGGAGTTCACTAATCTTTTTATCTGACCAACATTAACTAATGCAAGACTAGTTTTGACTTTGTATGCACATACAATATATTCAATCCCATCCTTAAATAGGTGGTACTTGTTTTCCTCCCTAAAGAAGATAGATTTACGGTTGTACAAATATGGACTTCCTAACACAAGTCCACAAATATCTAAAGGTACAACATCAGCTACAATCTCATCTTTAAAGTTTGCAGTGATTGCAAAACTAAGCTTACATTTTTTAGTGACTTGTAACTATGCATCATTACAAACCCATCCCAAAGGGTATGGATTTGGATGAGGAGTTGTAGTCAAATTTAGCTTTATAACAACTTCTTCAGATATCAGATTAACTTGTGAACCTGTGTCAAATAAAGTATCAACCTTAGTGTGTTTAGTTATCACACAGATATGAAATAGTTCATTCCTCTAGTTATCTACTTTAGGTTGCTTACTTGTACTTGTAGAAATACTTGATTCAGATGCAAGAGATATATCTTTGTTTTTACCTTGAATTCTGGTGGCAGTTATCTTCGTCTCATCCCCGAAATCAGATCCAAGATCCTATTGTGTTACAACAGTTGTCTTATGCTTCCATTTGTTTCCACTGTACCTCTTTGGCCTAAGTTTTGGATGTAGTTTCTAGCACTTAGAATCTTCATGTCCTTCTTTCTTACAATGAGAACAAGTGGGTTTTTCACCCTCTTTCTTTACAGTGGCTATCTTTTTTCCTTTTCCTTTATCTTTACCCTTAGTTTTCCCCTTAGACTTACATGGTATCTTTGAGAAATTATCACTGAAAGTGTTCTTACCCCTTGACTCTAAATGAGTGGCTTGGACTGACACTTCATCCAAATTATTAGGACTCAACATTAGAATAGTATGTCTTAGGTAAGAATGCAAACCACCTATGTACTTGAGTAATGTATCCTGAGTATACAATGGAACATTTAAAGCAATAGCTCATTTTCTAAACTCATGAGTGTAATCTTGGACAGACTGACCCTTACTTTTCCTAAAGGTTTTCCAATTCATGGTTAATTGTTGCATATAACCTAAAGGATAAAACTATTTTTTAAGGGCAGCAATAAATTCCATCCAAGTCATATTCACCTTACCATGGCGAACAATTTCCTCCTGAGTCCTACTCTCCCACCAGGTGAGAGTTGTACCTCCCAACCAGAGAGTGGCTAATTGGATCATAGAAGCATCTTTTGTTAGGCCTTGAATCCTATAATAGACTTCTACCTGTTGGATCCAATCATATAACTTTTTGGCGTTTAACTCACCACAATACTTAGGCAACTCAAATTTTACATCAAGTTTAATAATAGGCTTAGACTTTCTTTTGAAAGGATTAACAGTAGTAGAAGAGGAAGAAGAAGAAGGGGAAGATGGAGGAGATGGAGCTTCTGGATCTTTTCCTCCTTTTTCCTTTTGATCTTCCTTCTTTTCTTGCTTCGACGAATCTCCCTTTTCACGCTTCCTCTTTTCCACATACAACTCTTCCACCATAGCCTTCATTTCAAGGAAGACTCGCTGGAAAGACTTATCATCAAGCTCTTGCTCGGTGCGTTTCCCAACTTCAATTTCATCCATTGTTGGCGAAGTCCTTCATTTTCCGATCTCAGGATTTTATTCTTCAAGTTTTCCTTTTCCTTGTTGAAGCTTCGAGCGTGTAAGCATTCAAATATGCAATACTAGTCAAAACACAACTCTGATACCAATTTGATTTGATTTAAGAATCTATGACATTTTCTTTGAATGCTTACATTAACAATTACAAACAAAAAGTGCTTAATTATAATTAAACATACAAACAAAATTTAAATAACAGAATTACAAAGTAATTAAAGAAAGAACAGAATGAGAGATAAAGAGAGTGCAAACGAAGATCGATAATGGAGTTTGTCATTTAGAATGACTACATCTCCGAGACCCTCTCCAATGAGTGGACCAATCCAATTATTCCTCTAGAAATTCGGTTACATTCGTTGGTAGAACCTCCCCTTGGTTTACAAATAAATTTACAAATGCACTTCCAAAGTTTGTGGAAACAAGCTTCTCCAAAAGCACGGAAATACAATAATTTCTCCAAGGAAAACAATCTCTCACACTTGCGAAATTCTTCCCAAAATCACTTGCCTTCACACACCCATTCTACCCCTTTTTATATTACATTTTTGCCAAAATTGGTGTAAAACCAATTAACTACCCAATCTCCCTTACATAGAGAAAATTCCAATAATATCCCCTTCTTATGATTCCCGGAAGGATAATATCCCCTCAAGATAGTTTCTTTTTCCATTTGAATGGTTACAAAGGGATTTATTCCCTATTAATTTGGGGATGTAGTTTGAATAGGCTCCTTAATTTAGGAATAATATTCCTAATATTCCCAAATAGAGGGGTATAAAATTTCCATGGTTTGAAATAGCCTTATTTTAAGGCATTTTATGGCAAAAATTTATTAAGTTTTAGAGAGAATGGGGGGTGGTGGTCCCACCACACTCCCCTCCTCTTTATCTCCTCCTAAAAGAGGGGGATGTGTTCCCCTTCATAGGTGGGTTTCCCCCCATACCATGGGTGGTGCCCCACTTAATGTGGGCCGCCCCTTATGGATGGGTGGGGCCCATCTTAATTTTTCTTTAAATATATACTTTATTTTTTATTTAAAATATATAATTTATATATATATATATATTTTTATTTTGATTTTTAATTATTTTTGCCAAAATAATTTTTGCCACATGGAGGGATAAGGTGATGTTGTGTGCCAAGGGCTGATTGGCCGTTGAGCTGACTGGGCATTGACATCATCAGGTTGACCCAATCTTTGACCTTCCATAACTTCACCATACAAATTCCATTTTCCATGAAATGAACTCCATCTGAATCGTGATGACAAGCACTACACTATGATGTTTGACTTTGATTTTTTTGCCTTTTTTCTGGCCTGGTTCTGAGAGTTGACTAGAAGTTTGACCATATATATCTTGAGCTTTGGGACTCTAATTGACTTCATTTGAGTTGTGTTGGAGTCAGGATCCCGAGCACTTTCTAATGATACCAAAACTGGAGAAAAATGAAGAATTTCAAAATTGACAAAAAATCCTCTAGATCACCTTCTTTGGGTTTCCTTCGTGTGAGAGATCTTGGGGGATACCTTCCTTACAGGCATGTGGGTCTGTAAGGCACTTTCTCTAAGCTTCCCTCATGTGAGAGATCTTGTGGGTCACTCCCTTCCAGGCCTGTAGGTCTATAAGGCACTTTCTTTGAGCTTCCTCCATGTGAGAGATCTTGAGGGTCGCTCCCTTGCAGGTCTACGGGTTTGTAAGGCATTTTTTCTAGGTTTCCTTCATGTGAGAGATCTTGGGGGATACCTTCCTTGCAGGTTTGTGGGCCTGTGAGGAACTTAATTCTTAGGGCTTCCTTCATGTGAGAGATCTTGGGGGTCGCCTCCTTGCAGGTCTATGGGCCTGTAAGACACTTTCATTCTACAACTTCATAGTTTTGTGGGGCTATGGAGTCCTTTGCCTCCCCTACACTTTCAAACTCACCATATTGTAGTCTACGTTTTTGATGGTTCAGGTATAAATTTCTAACCCTATTAACTCTTTCGATCTATTTTACTCAAAGCACTCAGTATTCATGTTTCGCTAAAGTGGGAGAAAATGTAGGAGCGAATTTGCACCCTGTGAATTCCCCTTTACACATCCTCACCTTAGAAAATCAAATCTAAAGGAAAAAATTCACATCACCCAACTACCTTCCTTTCCAATTGATTTTGTTTGTTGTGTTGGTGAGAGAATTTCTATCAGGGATGCACATGCACGATGCATTTGTCCCTGATGAATTCCTGTTTGAAGTTGGCAGAGACATTACACTTTCGATTGGGAACGATTTGTAATGTCCCTCTTCGACCAACCAACCCCAAAAATGGTAGATTCTTCCCTCTTCTCCTTCAAATTCATCTATCTTCATCTCATTTCATTCCTTTGCAATCTCTACACACATTCTCAAGCCATTTGACACTCACTTCACTCTCAAGCATGATGCAAAGCTAGGAGGATTCAAAACCACATCTCACAACATTCATCAATAACTCAAGGTAACCTTTGTCTAACACATGCTATAAGGAATTTTGGAGGCATTCTCTTAACCAGTCAACATAAGGAAACAACAACACAAATCTTTATCTATCTTTTAAACATATCAAAATGTAGACTTCTTTGTTTTGTAACAACACCAATCAATAGTGACTGTACCCTACTTCTTAGGCCTTTCCAAAGCTTGTCAACTTGTACATACAACATCAAAATGAAAACTCAAACTTATAACATGACTTCAATACCATTCAATAAAATCAATAGATACAAGTCATCCCAAACAACAACTCCCATCAGATAACTCCCATCAATGAATCAAAACCATAAACTCTTACCAAAACAATTCACCACTTGCATCATGAGGGTTTGTTGGAAATACATAACCCCAAGTCCATTCCTCATTTCTAACATCTGAATCATATCTAAAGACGCTTGCACAACCATGTTACACCATTTATCATCTTTTATTCATGACATTCTATCAAATCCTCATGATAAACCTCTATTCTTGATTGTAAATTAGGAACATCACTGTCATGACAGTACAAACACTTATTTTCAACACAAACCCTGTGCTTTCATCAATTTCTAATAGAAAGGAAATTTAAACACTTCCAAAAACCCTTTCAAAACAATCTTGCTCAAAAAAAGTATCTTATACATCATTAGAAACTCAAACTCTTGATTGTAAATAGGGTATTTCCAGATTTTTACACAAAAAATAGTCCTAGGGCATCGTTGAAATTGTCCCAAACCTCATTCTTTCACCCTAAAAATGTTGAAATGTCTTATATTACACCTTAAACTCTTTTCTCACCAAATTTGGGGTGATTTTTATGGTGGAAACTTGAGGAAAGCAATTTATTGCCCACACTACCACCCCTAAATCAGGGTTTTACCTGGTTTGAGAAAACAATCAATATCTCCCTCAATTCTGCATTAAATTGAATGAAATAAAAAGGAAAATGCAATAGATACATAGCTTCATAAAAAAAATGACTTCCCCCTCAATATCAGGCCATACATGGCCTAATAGGAGCAAAGAACTTTATTTTACCAGTAAAAAACACAAATTTTGAGTTTTATTCATGTTTTCTTCATTATAATGCAAAACTCTCTCCTACCTCGACTTGTGTGAGGCCCATTTATGCCTTGAAAATCAAAACTAACTTAAATCCAACATCTATAACCGATTCTAACCTCCTCCTAACCACTTGATTTGTCATTTACTTATTTTTTGCTCTTTTCCCTTAACAACAAGGTTTACAAGATTTTGCTCTTTCACTTTTTGAATCCCTCCATGCCTCTAGATACATAAATTGACTTATTATATGATAAAAGGATCCTCCTTGACCTTATTCAAATGATAAAACATGTAAAACCTACTTTGGACCTTACTTAACACATTTTCCATCTTTTTGCAAATTAGACAAAAATGACTACATAACGTATCCTAATGCCTATCAAATGACTCAAATGCATTATAGTGGTCTTGAAATACCTTATTAAATGAACCCCTAGTGCTCCTTAAACACTTATTAAATTTTGGCCTCATGGAGGCATGTAATCAAACAAGCGTTTCTGCACCAAAGCAGAACTCCAACACTCCATTACAACAGTAGTAATACTCCATCAATTCCACATAGCAAGTGTGAAGAAATCCATAGTAGCATGGGCTTGGGGTCTTGTGAGACTTCCCTTCATCATAATTGTGGTTGTGGTGACCTTCCCAAGTCTGTATTCTCCTCCAATGGCTAGTGAGCTTTTGGGTGGAGATGGAAACATTTCACTCCTCTCCTTCGTGATTTGGTTGAGTAGCATAATATTGTTTTGTAGTGTTTAGTGCAATCTCTACTTCCTTTACTTCTTTATCATATATTTCTATCTCGTTGCTATTTGGTTTTCCATGGAGGTGGAAACACCAAAACATGGGTCTGATTGAGGCAAGCCCCTATACAGCCCCAAAAAATTTCCCCTTCTTGCTTGTGTGCAAGTGAAAGTACATGTGGAGCTTGTTGGAAAATGTGTATCTTTGTGAGATTATCTCTGTCACCCTAGTTCTTGTTTACTTGTTTTATCACTTTAGTTTCTATTTCTTATACTTTCTCATTATGATTTTACCATCAAGATTAGCTAGCTAGGCTATAAGTTTATTTTTGAGCAATTTGTATTGTGTTGACTATTTTTTAACCGTACAAACACTAGCATGCCCTAGAGACGCCAGCACGCTACACGTACATCCCAAAACTATGTTGTCGTCCTTGGATAGAGAGTTGTCTGAGACACAGTACCGACTCCAAAAACCAGCTTGCCTAGCCCAGACCTAAGTTTAGAATCTATAGAGTGATTGAAGTACATTATAGTCCTCATCTTTTTCGATCCTTATTCCAAGATACCCTTTAGGGTGAGGTAAGTTACGGAGGCCCTATGCTCTCGGCTTTCCATGACCTAGAGCCTTGATGTGGTTGGTCCCCCTCTCTTACATGGGGAAAGGAGAGGCACCAAACAATAAGCATCATAAATATAGAAAGTAAAACCCAGTCTACATATTTCGTGGTATATAATACTATTTTGAGTTGAAACTTGCTAAGGATCTAAAGGCAGAAGAATGGATTCTGAGGAAAATAGAATTATTTAATAAAAGATATTTTCTAAAATCTGATCAAACCATCATGAAGTAAGTGATATCTTTGGAATATTATGTCATCAATCAGATTCATAAATACATTTGAATCCAAGGAAATCTGTTAACACAGTAGATGGGGGAAATTTTATATATATATATTGGATTAAATATTATTGGCAAGAATATGATTGGGATAGAAGAGGAGTTAACGAAGAGGAACCGACATAGGGGACCATTGAATAATAAGAAGGGAGTTTACACTCAGATTGTAGTGGCAGCAAAAGTAGGACATAGAGGCGGGTTGGAAATAGGAGTTCTATCACCCTCCAATAAGAAAATCAAGCAATCTGCAACCAAACATGTCAGTAGGAATCTAAGGATCATACATAATTACAATCAGCAAGAAGAACAGGTCTGAAAGAAAATAATATAATTATATATGTATGTATAGGTATGAATAAGTAAATATATACTTATACATAGATAGGTAAATATATGTGTATAGAAATTACTGAGCCTTATAATTAATGGTTATCCTTTTCGTGTATACTAACGATATCTTTGAGTCCCAAGATCAGCATTGATCGAAGAGTAAAATAGGCCCCAACAACAACAACCGAACATAGGTAAGTCTTTAAATAATATTTTGTAAATATGTTACAGGCTGTTGTGTTGCAAAAAATTGTATACTCTTGAAGAAAGAGGCAATTTTGCACTTAATTTGGACCTATTTTGGCATCCTTGCATTAATCATTCCTTAAAATTACAATTTATAGGCCCCTAAAACTCATTATTTTGGACCTTGAGGCTTATTCCACCCACAAATCATACAAATCCTGACAAACAACATTCAAATCATTTAAATTCTAGAAAACCCACCTCAAAAACCCCTGGTGCGACTTAGTCCCTTTTGGGGAATTTTTCAATTTTGAGTGGGAAAATCACTGACTTAATTCAAATTTCTTATGGATGTCAGCATGTGAGGTCTAAATAATGAATAATTAGAAATGAATGCTTATAAATATAAGTTTTTAGGTCATTTTTCACAACATTTAGTCATTTCAGCAAACAAATTCAATAGTCAAGTGTTGAATATCTTCCACAAGAATATTCATAAGTCTATCTACAACAAAGTTGAAGCTTTAGGACAACAAGCTAGGGTCTTTGTAGGTCTTAAAGCTCACTTTTTGTTCAAGATCTCACATTGCAAAGGGTTGATTATGAATGTCTATGGAGAATCATGGAGAAATCTAGGTTGAGGAGATGTAACTAGCCATCAAATCAAGCCTAAGGACTTGTTTTCAATGTGATTCCATCTTCCATTTTCTCTCTATTTTCAGCCTAATGGAGGTTTACATGTTATTAAGATTCATTTCTAATGTGATTTAGGGTCACATGGAATGAGTCTTGCATCATTCTAGTTTCATTTATGCATCTTATTCTTGCATGATAGAATAGGGTTGCATCTTGCTTCATATTTTCTTAGTCTTAGACACATTTAGGGCTAGGGTTTTATGGAGATTTCATTATCTTTTCAAGGTTTAAATACCAACTAGGGGTTTGACCAAGGAAAAAACCACATTAGAAACTAAATTATATTCTATTTTGCAAGTGTTTTCACATATTTGGATCCAAGTTTCAGTCAGAAAACAAAGTGCAGACTGAGGGCTTCTATTTCCACTTTCCAAGTACACTCTTTCTATTTGGCTTATTTATCTTGTTTTATATTGCACTCAATCTATATTTCTACATATCACAATGTGTCTTCAAATATCTTGCATTTCATTGGTTTTTCATTAATAATTCATTACTTTTATCAATTATTTGCACTTAGAGTATTCTATTTAGGCATATTTCAATCATATTAGCATTAGTCTTGAGTAAACCCCCATTTTTTTGTGGGATACCTTTCTCATTTTAGGTGCAAAACCCTAGAAGTGCAAGAGAGTTCCTATCCCTACAAAATTTTGTAGTTCATCTATAAGTAACAATTTATGTATTTAAGAATGGTATATACCATAAGTTGCAAAGGATCCAACATCGATTGGTTATAATAATCATAGGTTGTGCATCTATGTATTTCCAAGTTGTCATTTATTACTGAATATAAATACTAGTTCTGTGTTATGAATGTAATATGCAAGAAATAGACTAGGGATTAAATACATATCATGTTATTAATTTAATAATCAAGATCAGAATCTATGCATTTATATTCATGTTATGTGATGGATCTTTTCATTTATTTAATATGTAAATATGTGTGTCTACATTATGGATAATGTTCATATGACCTGATTGTATATAACTAGTCAAAATAGAGAAGTTAAGGGCCTATGAGGAGGGGAAACAATGTGCGGGTCACCCTCTAAGTACACCACCCATTTGGAAGGCAAGGGCCACATGGGCCAAGAGGGGTGTACTGCTCTTGAGCTTAGAGGAAATGACTATCTAGGACACCCTATTGTAGTTGTTCCCTCAACCTCTCAATATGATTGAGCAATGATGGCTCTGGTATAGGGGAACATGGTAGAACACTAGGCACACCGCCTCATATGGATGGCAAGGGCCACATGGGGCCAAGAGGGGCATATTGCTCTTGGACCTAGGGTTTCTTCGATACCCTATCGGACTATCATACTCAAGGAGGAATAAATTAGGAAAATCCAAAGATTCAATTTACTTAGAATATGATGTCTTTATTTATAAATTTTTACTAACATATTTGCAGGTCTTGAACAGATGATGGTATCACTAATCTTACTTTCCTTACTCCCTTTACATATTCAAATGAGAGAATCATATATTATTATCTTGTAAATATTTTCTAGCTTTTCCTTGCAGTGACCTAACCAAGTTATAGGTTTCCCTAAACAAAATTGATTAATTGAAATTGATAAATTAGGGCAGATTTAGGGTTATCCCAAAAAGGGGACATTACAGGATGTTGTAGAAGAAGATAGAAGAAGAGGTCTAAACCCTAGACATGTAGATGAAAGTTATGATGATGAGTTAGATCATTTTGTGAATCAAAATGAAGAAAACCTAGAAGAATAAAAATAAGATTAAGATCAGGTGAAGAATAA
This sequence comes from Sequoia sempervirens, assembly GCA_007258455.2. NCBI lineage: Eukaryota > Viridiplantae > Streptophyta > Pinopsida > Cupressales > Cupressaceae > Sequoia > Sequoia sempervirens. Next base: position 11,108 of record VDFB02360657.1, on the reverse strand, counting down.
TTTGAATATGAAGAAATTTAAACCATGATGAATTGATTGATTGGATCAATGGTATTGAAGAATACTTTGAATATGAATAAATTGAAGATCTAGAAAGAGTGAGATTTGCAAAAACTAAGTTGAAAGGACATGCTTCCATATGGTGGAAACAAGTCCAATTGGATCGAAATAGAAGAGGAAAGGAGAAAATCATAAAGTGGGATAGGATGGTGACAAAGTTGAAGAATCAATTTATACCTGTTGATTATGAACTTGAATTGTTGAATTTATTACAGAAACTGAGGTAAAAGGAGAGATTTGTGAAGGAGTATACTGAAGATTTCTACAAGATGATCATCAAGGCTAGACATAGTGAAGTGATAAAAGAAAAGGTTGTATGCTACATCAATGGACTAAGAAAAAACATCCAAGAAGAATTGAGTCCAATGAAGATGACAATAGTTGAAGAAGCATACCAATTTGCATTGAAGGTAGAGGAAAAGTTGAACAAGAAGTTTGAACAAATATAGAGGAGTGCAAGAGGAATATTCTAGAGAAGTGTATCACAAATTAGAGAGAGAAGACCTTATGCGGAGAAAAACAAATGAGCAAAATACTACCGCAATGAAGATAAAGACAACAATTCATACATCAAAGGAAGAGGATAGGAATTTCTACCACAGTGACAAAGAAGGTCATAATTCTTACCACAATAATGAATATAGGAGAGATGAAAGAAGATATGATAAGAGACCATTCAAAGGAACCTATTTCAAGTGTGGAGGTGGACATAAAGCATTTGAATGCCATCAAGGAAGTACCAAAAAGAGATTTGAGCATACCCAAAGAACAACTTATGTAGAAGAACCTGTTGTATCCCCTAATTCAATAGGGAAACCAAAGAAAGGTGAATCATTGGTAATGAGGAGAGATTTGATGCATGAAGAAGTGACTAAGGAACCACTACAAAGGATGAATTTATTCAGGACAAGATGTAAATACAAAGGAACCCAAAGGAAAGGTATGTAAAGTTATCATTGATAGTGGTAGCACTAATAATCTAGTTTCAAAAGAGATGGTAACCAAGTTGAATTTGAAGAGGTTGAAACATCCAAAGCCCTACAAGATAGCATGGATTCAAGATGAACATAAGGTCTTGGTGAATGAGCAATGTTTGGTGAAATATATATAGGATCATATAATGATGAAGTATTGTGTGATATTATGCCAAGGAATGCATGCCATCTATTGTTAGGAAGACCATGGAAATATTATAGAAAAGGAATTCATGATGGAAGGAGGAATACCTATACCATGATTTCAAATGGAAAGAGAACTATCTTGACACCTTTAGAGGAAGAGGAAAAAAATGAGGTATGTGGCACTTCCAGACTATGTTTGGTAGATGAAAAAAAGTTTTTGGAAGGATTGAGGAATGAGAACATGTGTCTTGCATTGATTAAAAAGAAGTACAGTAATCTAGAGATAGAGAATCCTATCGCAAAGGATGAAGATCCACCATAGACATAAGTAGGAAAACTGTTGACAAAATATGAGGATATCATATAAGAGAATGTACTAGATGGATTTCCACTAGTCTGAAGCATTAGTCATCATATAGATCTAATACTAGAAGCAAGTTTTTAAAAAAAATCAACACATAGGATGACACTTGTAGAAAATGCAAAGTTGAATAGACAAATACAAGACTTTTTGAAGAAGGGATTGATCTAAGAGAGCTCAAGCCCATGTGCGGTACTTGTTGTACGGGCACCAAAAAAATATGGAGAGTGGAAAATGTGTATAGACTCAAGAGCAATTGATAGGATCATAGTTAAGTATAGATTCCCATTTCTAAGAATGGATGACATTATGGACTGTTTGAGTGGATAAAATTATTTCACAAAGATTGACCTAAAGAGCATATATCATCAGATCAGGATGAGAGAAGGATATAAATGGAAGACTACATTTAAGACTAATGAAGGACTATATGAATGGTTGGTAATTCCTTTTGGATTGACCAATGCACCTAGCACTTTCATGAGGCTGGTGAATGAAGTATTGAAGCAATTCTTGGGTAATTTTATTATTATCTATTTGGATGATATTCTAATTTTAATAAGACTAGAGAAGAACATTTGTGGCACATTAGACAAGTATTATAGATTTTGAGGGAAGAGAAGTTATTGATAAACCTTAAGAAGTATAGCTTTATGAAAATAGAGTTGGTATACTTAGGTTTTGTCAAAATTGTTGTAGGATTGAAGATGAACCCTAAGAAGGGTAGAGAAATTGTTGAGTGGCCTGCACTAGTGAACATTGGAGAGGTAAGATAACTCCATGGATTGGAAAGTTTCTACTAGAGATTCATCATCAGATTTAGCAGCATTTGCACACCTATGACAAAAATAATGAGAGGAGATAGGAAAGATTTTTAAGTGGACATCTAGAGCACAAAGAAGCTTTGAATTTTTGAAGAAAAAGGTGATAGAACAACTAGTATTAGCATTACCTAATTTTGACCAAGTATTTCAAGTTGATTGTGATGCCAATGGAAATGCAATAGGAGCAATGTTGAGTCAAGAAGGAAGACATGTAGCTTATTTCAGTGAGAAATTGAATGATGTCAGAAGAAGATATTTAGTTTATGATCAATAAATCTATGCCATGATTCAAGACTTGAAGAAGTGGAGACATTATTTGTTTCCTAAGGAGTTCGTGTTGTATACTGATCATCAAGCCCTATAGTATTTGAATAGTCAAGGAAAGTTGAACTAGAGACATATGAGATGGGTTGAGTTCTTACAGAGTTATACATTTGTGTTGAAGCATAGAAGTGGCAAGTTAAATAAAGCTACAAATGCATTGAGTAGAAGAAGGAATTTTTTGACAATAATGAAGATAGAAGTATTGGGTTTTGAAGAACTAAAGCATAGGTATGAGAATGATCCATATTTTGATGAAGCATGGAAGTCATGTAAGGAACCGATAGTGAAAGATAGGATTCAATTGTTGGATTATTTCATTCAATAAGGTATGTTATTCAAGGGAAATTAGTTATCTATTCCAAGGAGTTCAATGAAGGAGAATCTAATTAAGGAAAAGTATAGTGGAGGACTAGCAAGACATTTTTGAGTTGATAAGATAGTTGTTTTCATGAGTGAACACTATTTTTTGCCATAGATATACAGGGATGTCAGGAACTATGTTCAAAGTTGTAGAGTTTTTCAAGTAGAAAAAGGGAGTAGTTAGAATACTGGATTGTATAAACCTTTGACAATACCGAAGAGACCTTGGGAAGATATAAGCATGGATTTCATATTGGGATTACTGAGAACACAAAGAGGGTATGATTCTATAATGGTAGTAGTGGAAATATTTTCCAAGATGACACATTTCATTCCTTGCAAGAAGAATAATGATCTTATGCATGTTGTTGACCTAATTTTCAAGGATATTGTGAGACTGCATGGATTACCAAAGAGTATAGTTTCAGACAAGGATAGCAAGTTTATTGGATACTTTTGGAGGACATTATGGAAGAAGGTGAAGATAGACAGGTGAAGTTTAGTTCAGCATATCACCCACAAACAAATGGGAAAACAAAGATAGTGAACAAGAGTTTGGGTAACCTATTGAGATGTTTGGTTGGAGATAAGGAAAGAAATTGGGACATAGTTCTATCGTTTACATATAAAAATTCAGTAAACCGAAGAAAAGGGATTACACCATTTGAGATTGTGATAGGAAACATCATAGAGGATTTTTGGAGCTCAGAGACATTAGTATGAAGAACAAGAGGAGTGTAGAAGCAAAATAATTTACAAGATACATAGAAACATTGCATAGTCAAGTCTGGAAACACTTGGAGGACATGAACAATAAGTATAAGGAGAAGGAAGATGAGAAAAGGAGACAAGGAATTTTTTGTTGGAGATCAAGTTATGGTATATCTTAGGAAGGAAATATTTCCAGTAAGAACATACAATAACTTGAAGATGAGGAAGATTGGACCATGTAAGATTCTTAGAAATTTTGATTTAGGAAACACATATGAAGTGGAGTTACCAAAGATACTTGATATATCACCTATTTTCAATATTGTAGAAATTGATGAGTATCAGAAGGATAGTCAAGTAGAAGTGACAAAGAAATGGATTTGAATGATAAGTTACCACATCAACCACCAAAGGAGATTGAGCAGATCTTGTAAACCAAAATTGAAAGAAGCACTAGGAACAAGTAGTACAAGGAATATCTAGTGAAATGGAAAGGAAGACTAGTGTAGGATTCATCATGGATTTCTCAGGTAGAGGTGGACCACTTTGGTTTTCCTCTTTCCCCTGGAAAGTGAGGGACTCAATTTTCTTCCAACCCCAGGTGTCTAATGTAGAACCATCCCTAGTTGTAAAACAATCTTGTATTAACCAAAAACATTTCTTGTCTTTCATTTTAGTTAGTAGCTATCTCAATAGTTTCTTTTGGATTTTACTGCATCATCATTTCTCAACTCACGGATCAGGATATAGCATCTACATGAGATCATCTATAACATATCTAGATTTCAAAAGATTTTCTTTCGTGTGTAGAAATTTATCGCTCTCATAATTTCACTATCATTCTCAATTAGAGAATTTGGGGATGACCTAGTCTAGACTTGTTGTATGGAACTTTTCCAAAATGTGTGGAGCTTAATGGAACATAATTCAAGCATTTTGGACCCAAGGGGAACTTTCTTAGAGATCTGCAATTCATTTCATTTACTAATGTGTTATCTTTTCATGTTTGAGGTTGACCTACATGTTTGATCATACATTGGGGTTTGTAAAGCCTTAAGGCCAACGCAAGCCATATTTGGAGCTGGAGATTCATATTTAAGATCAATTGTAATTTATAGGAAATTAGTTAGTTATGATTTCATGATTAGATTTTATATATTTCAAGCTACCCAATTGTGGGACTGTAATAAGGCCTTTACACCAATTGTAATGTTGTAATGCCTTGTGGTAGGCCTATGAGCCCTTAGTCATTCCACATATAAGGCATATGATGCATGTAAGACTACATGTTATTGAATCAATAAAGATCTATGATTGTTGATTATTTCTTGTGTTATTTTTTGTTGTGTTGACTCTAAGATGCATAGTTGGACAGTCCTTCCTAGACCCTCTATCTATAACTGCACCAAATGTGGTTTCAAATGAAAAGGGTATGTTTAGATTTTAATTAGATGAGTTTCACTTTTGGGTGAAAATATTTGAGGTCCACCAATGCTAGACCTAACTTAGTATGGCTCTTGGAAGAAATTTAAAAATATTATTTTTTATTTTTCTATTGGGTGCTTTATTGTTTGGCTTGATAAATGATTAAGACTACTTGAATGACATGGGTGGGTATCTAGTGTGTGTGTGTGTGTGTGTGGAAAAAATCGATGATCCCATAATAAGAGATGTTTTTATGAGAATTTTTTTTAGATTGTAGTAGGAATTGATAAATAAGTAAAGCCTTGGAGTGACATGTTTGATCTAAATCCATTATATTACATCTAGGTTTGGGATGAGATGGACTCATTAATTTAATAAAATATGAGATAATCAAATATCTTTCATACCTTATGAGATTATATCGAGAGCTTGATATATATTGTAGGTACAAAAACTTTATCTTCCAAACTTTATGGGATGCAATCTATTGCTTGAGTACAAATTTATAAAGAACTAAATCCATTTTTATGGTTGTTAATTAAGATAGCAATGTATCTCTAACACAACTTTATGTCTTAGAGGACAGGTAAAAATCCTCATTTTCCTAGGCCTCTCTTTCTCACCCTCTTATATAATTGTAGGCTTCTCTTTCTCACCCTCTTATATAATTGATATTCTTGTGTTAAACCAGTTTATGGATAGAAACCATACTTGATTCCATTGTGTGATTGAGGTTGATCTTGTGTGTCATGTGTGTGTTTAACAACCATGGTGTTTTTCTCTTAGGCTAGAAATTAAGGTGCCCCATTGGTTAGGTGGTAGACAAGACACCTCTATTGGTTTATTATTTAGAATTATAGAAACTTAAAATTCGCTTCTATATTTTAACCTAGCATCATCACATTTTCATCATTCCCTATCATTTATACTGCATCACATCTTCACTAATAAATTAAATAAAATGATTTAATTAAATAGGCCATATTTCCACCAATGATTAATTATATAAATAATATTTTTTTTATTAATCATTTGAACTAATCAACTTCAATATTTAATTACCATAGCTTTCATCCATCACTAATTAATTGGATAAAATTAGGCTAATGTGTATTAATCTCTTCATTCAAAAATTAAATAATAAATCATTTCTATTAAAACCCAAAAATCAACCCTTTACATCTCCACTCTCCATTCAAATTCAATCTTGACAATCAACTTAACTCCCCTTAAGCATCCACATGTGTGTATCCTATCCCTCCATTCAAGTTCAATTTCTAATATCTATTCCCATTCTCCTCAAGTTTCAACTTGATTGCATCTCATTTCCAAATACAAGATAAGGAAATTGTAGCCCTCCATCAACTTTATTTAATCATATCCTTCCACTTGCATTCTTCTCATCCCTCCTCACATGCAAATCAATCCTATCCATCTAGTGCAATTTAACCTAAACTTAAGCATTCATATCAAGATATAAATATATATAAAAAACCTAGTCTCAACGACACTTGCCATCTATGAAGGTGCTTGAGATATCATAGGTACATGTTGCCCTATTAGGAATCTTTATACAAGAAACCAATATTTTACACCTATCAAAATTTCATCCACATCATAGAACTCATCCAGTAGTCATGAATGTATATGGATAGTATTTATTACTATATTTTGTTGTTAACTCCTTATTTTCTCTATTGGAGGTGTAGTGTCAATTTTAGAGGAGTTTTTTTGCATGCATATTCTTTGTTTATCCTTTAGATTTTTATGTTCATATTTTTATATGCCAAAAGTAACCCTTGTCCTTATCAAATATTTACATTTGTATGCCTTTTTAGCATGATTTTGAAGGTTTTTTCCACCATCTTGAATATGGAATTTAGTTCAATATTTCCACCCTATATCATGATGTGTTTTCTCATATTTCAACATTTTTGCACCTCATATTTTAAAATTTTCAACTACATTATTTCCACACTAGCTTTCAATTTTTTATTATATTTCAATATTTTCATCCATACTTGGACCTTTTTGTATTCTTTTATTGTAGGGACTTTCTAATATTTTTCATGCATCTCTTATTTGTTAGGTTACCATCAATAGGGATTTTTATCTTAATTCTAGGTTTTGTAGGGATTTGTAACTAGCTAATGCTTCATAGGAACCTTTTGCAAATTAGAGTTTCAATATTTTACATGTTTCTTACCTTGGGCTTTGACTAACTAGTCTTTTGTAGGTAGTTTTATACTAACCATGTTTTTACATGTTATCTTTTTAACCTAGTTTCATGGGCTTTATTTTTTATTTTCCCACTCATTCTTATTTTGTAGGAAAATCAACATTTTCACCTAATTATGCAATGTTTGTATCTATCCATTAGAAATTTTGGCTAAACATATCAAAATCTTCACACTAACTTATTTTATCATTTTAACATTTGTGTCTATTTTTTGTAATTTCTATCTCCTTTGACATTTTTTAAAATCTCATGACATTTTTGTTCAATCTAACCCATATGTCTTGTAGCTTGATGTCTATTCTTTCTCCAAAGACAATTCTATACACCCTTCAATGTCTCCACTTGATCAACAATTTTTTTTATTTATTTAACTATATATTTTGTAGGTCATGATTTTTCATTGTGAAGAATCATTTTTGCTTAATATTTAGTGTTTTTACCTTGTATTTTAGTGTTATTTTGTTGTTTTCATATTTTTTTAACCTAACCTGCTAATCATTATTATTTTATTTTATTTTATTGGAATTTTCTATTGCCTTAATTCTATTTCCTACAAGTCCATTTGTCAACTCCCTAAATAGTATAAACTACTAACATGTGTTCTTGTATGATTATTTATTAAAATTTAATTTCTTAAAATCAAACACACATTTAATTTTCTTAAGAGAAATTAATCATTATTTTTTATATTTTTTATTATTTCAACAAATTTGTGTATGAACCTTAGGGTGGAATTAAGGATTAAAAAAATCTCACTTATTTCCCATTTGCGTATTATGTTTTAGTGATTTAGCCACATATTTTCTCTTGTTCCTTAGGGAAATATTGAAGATCAAAATTGGTCTCTTCACTTGTGTTACTTGAGGATATGTGTGTATGGAATTCCCTTGCACACTTATGTGATATTTGGAATCAAAAAGATATTCTCACTTTATTTCCTTCCATAGGGGGTTTTTAATGACTTGGATTTTATCACCAAGTGTTAAATCCCAAACCCTACATCCCAATGGGGTATATAAATCCCAAAGAGGAGCTACCATTTTGGTCTAAGATGGAATTCACATTATATTTTTCCAAGTGATTTAGGGGAGGGGTTACCCTCTTAGTCTAAGATATTAGACAACACCCTTGTCCCAAAAACTTGGGCCTCAAATACCTTCAATTTTGTCAAGGACTTCCAATTGAGTTATCTTCCAGACAATTGGAAAATAAAATTAGAAGAAAACAATACAACATACTAGCTAGTGAGAGGATGGATGAGAATGTGTCCTTGGAGCTAGGTGGACGAAGGATGTTGGAGTAGATGCCTGAGCATTGAGCTAGAAAATATGATAGACTTCCTTTATCTGCACTAAGATGATGTGTTGTTATCAATTCCCTCTCCTTGGTTTCCTTCACCATGTGCATAGCCTCTATCAAATGTTGCTTCAACTTTTCAATTTCCTTGCCATTGGCCTTGATTTGGTTGTTCTTTTCTATCAATTTCATCTCTTTTATCTCAATTTGATTGTTCCTTTCTATCAATTTTATTTCTTTGGCAGCCACTTTTGCTCGTTCAGCCTTAATGAGATGTGTTTGTTATGCCAATTGGCTCTAGTAATGTTGGTTAAGGGCATCTTCCTCGGCACATACCTTTTGTGAGATAGATATAGCCTCATTAATTTTGCTAATACAAGCTGAAGATTAGATGATTCTTATCACTTTAGCTTATAAAACAATTCCCTTTATGTAATCTCCATGCCAAAAAGAGCTAAGATTAGTTTCCCATCTCTCTCTTGGAATATAGGCGTAGTTGAACCATGTCAACATCTCATTGGTCTCAATCTTTTGCCAACCTCTGGGAATGAAAAGGCTAGTGAACTCATTCTTATAATTGGTCTACATGGATGTTAAAATACATTGGGCCTCGTGCCCTACAAATGGAGAGTGAGCATGATCCAACCAACAAGAAATATCAATAACCATTTGGATGACTATAATTATAGGCTCTAAATTCTAAATATATCTCTCAATAGAACCCAATGGACCAGTCTCATCTGATTTGGAAATATCAATGATTATCCCTTTTGAATCACCAGATTCATCCTCTAGAAGAGAAAGGGCTATAGTTCTAGGTAGTGTTGAAGTGATTACCAATAGAGTGACTACCAATGGAATGATTATTGGTGAAGTGACTATTGATGGCTATGGTACCAAGGTGGGCTCTCCTTCTTGTGCACGTGTTGGCTCTACCGCAATAATACTCAATTGCACAATAGTGAAAGTTGTGTACTCTCTCTTATGGATAGAACCACACCAAGTTGCTCAATAGCCATCTCAAAATCCTCTTGTGAAGTTGGAGGGGAAACTCTTAGACGTGAATGGAAGTGCCAAGGATTTCTAACCAGCTATCAATCTATGGTACATGTATTTGTGAATCCTCCAAAGGAAATTTAATGTTATCTAGAATGTTTTCCACTACTACTAGTATTGGTGAGGCCATGGGGGCTATGGGATGATTCTCCTTAGTTTCCTCCTCGGTTGCTACAATTGGAACTACTAGGACTATGGGTCAAGTCTCAACATCTGTGGACACCACTTCAGTTGAATGAGTGTCTATGTGTTGTTGAATACACTAGAATATAGAGAGAGGGGGTGAATCAGTATTCAATCAAATATCAATTTTTTTTTGAGCAAACAAATACTTCAAACTCTACTGCATAAACAAGAAGATGAAAGATAAGAACAATGCACAACACAACACAACACCAGATATACATGGAAAACCCCATAGGGAAAAAACCACAATAAGAAAAGCTACTAGGAGCTACCGTCCTAATCTATCCTCACAAGTAAATAACAATTACAATTTTGATTTAGGGATACAACCCAAGGAAGATACAAGTCCCTAATTACTATTTTAGGGTCACTCCCAAGGAAGCTACAACTCCCTGATAACTTTGCTTTAGGGCTACAACACAAGGAAGCTACTCCCTAATCTAAGCATACACTCAAGAATGATTACAAGATAGCAATCCTTCCACTATCTGAAACTAACAATTAAGCTCGCTCCTTTTGATGATTGCATATCTTATTCATCACTTATTTAAATGGCTTCTCTGCAACCTACTTGCTCACTGCTTTCAACAATAAAGAAATTTTTCCTTTGGCTCACTTCCTCCAACAAAAAATTAAGCACCTTCTTTACTTCCCTTCTATCACAAAAACATGTTCAAGATGTAACTGGGTAGGATCTGCCACAACTACTCTTTCTCTCTTAATCATTTATGCAATTATCATCATCTCACACACTTACAACCTAGATCAACTAGTTTTATAATTTATACAAGATATTGTATTGATTACATTCACAAGTCGGCCTACAACAAAAATATTACATATAAAGATCGGCCAAAGATAAAACAATCAACATGAAACATGTAGAGGATGGGACCCAAAATACTACACACACCACCAAGAAGAGGAACATGCCTTGCAGATCCCAACACATGCTTAACTCGGTCCTAAACAATCTTCACACATTTGATCTTCGATGAACATCATCTGCACGCTTTGTAAATTCAAATTGTATGCATTGAAATCAGAAATTAAAGAAATTAAAATAACATGAAAACATAAATAAAGAAATCAAACTTAAATCTCTAATTTACCGATCCCACTGCAAACCTCAAAAAGATATGATG
>VDFB02360656.1:0-20785 GCA_007258455.2 Sequoia sempervirens | reverse complement strand
GTGAGATCCTTCTTGCCACCTTAACTCTTGAATTTTTACTTTATCACATTAGAGAGTATTTTGTTTACTTAATCACGTTATTTTGGCCCTTTAGTAATAGTTAGTTGGGTTGTTAGCTTATTTTCTTAGGTTTGACCTTGTCTCTCTAGTTGTCTGGTCGTACGGATGCCAACACACTGAGAGGTGCAACACATCACGCTATCATCCCAGGACCAAATTTTTGTCCTTAGGTAGAGAGCTTCCTAAGGCGTGGTGTTGAACCTAAAAACTAGATCGCCTAGCCCTATTCTATATTTCAGGTTTGTAGAGTGATTGAAGGACCTTGTAGTCCTCATCATTCTCATCCCGCATATCCTAACACTCCATTAAGTTGAGGTAAGTTAGGGAAGCCTTCCGCATCTTAGCCCTTCGTGACCTGGGGCCTTGCATGTGGTGGTCCCCCTCTCTTACACTTACTTGATACTTATTATTCAATTCATAGATGTGCAATGCATTACCAAGGGTGAGAATCAAAGATTATTATAAGCACATCACATGATTAATCTATTAATTAATTTTAAAGTCTTGTTTTCATTTCAACATCAATAGACACAACAAAATTATAATTTATATAGCCATAGTTTTATCATCAAATTCTCATTGTGAAGATGGTTGAGGGATGTTAAATTTTACACTAATATTGATGATGGAGTGTAAAATAAATAATATATAACTTTCACATTTTCCCCTTACTCATGGATCCATATAGTTATCGCCAAATCTCAAAAACTAAACATGATACATTATGCAAATTGATCAAATGTGAATGATCAATTTGATTATTATTAGTGGCTTAAGGGGATTAATGACTAGATTTTTATGGCATGAAGAGGCTACATTTATATCTATACTTTATAAAACTTTAAAACCAAGGTCATATTGTTTATGAAGTAGTCAAAACAAGCGTAAAAATGTAACATTATCTCAATAAAATATAATCTATTATAAAAAAAACATTAGCATGGTTTATGGACCTAAAAAAGATGACATGTGGATTAAGGGGATTTAAGAAAATAGGATTTAAGGGGAAACTTCACTATTCCTTGTAAACACTTTAAAGTACATCAAGCCTACAAAATTTACATGCCTTAGAGATAGATGAGCCTTGGAAATTTTTTCATTTGTATCATTAGGTCATTTATATCATGGATTAAGGGGATTTTTAAGAAAATGGTTAAGGGGATTAAATTTACCTTTTTGTGTACCTTTTTAAGTTTATTTTTTAGTATGTACATGTATTAAAATTAGATAGTTAGATCTTAAATTTTGAAATTTGTATGTAAGCTCAATTTGAATGATGTATGTATGTGTATGTACCCTAATTTTTCTTTTAAACAATCATGTACATGTAATTTAAATATTTCTTGTAATTTTTTAACATACATATAATGTCTAGTTTTTAATATGTTTATTTATAATTGTAGACACTGAAAAAATGTCCTAAGTCTACGAGCGTGATTTTTCTTAGTTGTCGTCCTCCGATAATTGAATCATTTTAATTATTCAATTATGCTTTATCATATTCCTCTATTAATTAAATAATTTTTAATTATTTAATTAATTCACTTTCTAATCTCTATTCTATCCTGGTCAATTAAAATAAATTAATTGCATCACTAACACCCCCTTTCTTCAATAATTAAATAAATCATTATTTATTTAATTATTTATCTGCCATGAATTTCAATAATTATTTATCTCTTCTACGACTAATTATCAGCGATTTACTGACGGTTTCCTCTTTAATTTTAACATCTTAACCGACGACAACATCTGACTGACCTCATTTGTGACTCAATGTTTTAAATAAATAATTTGAATGAATTATTTATTTTCCACTTGTCCATTTCCTCCATTTTCGAATAAATCATTTATGCCTCTTTGGTCAAAGATGCCCTGTCATTCATTTATGTCATAGCTGTCGGGCATCATAATCGTCGACGTCATAGCCATCAATGTCATAGCCCTCCCATGAATGGCATATTCTAGTTGCATCAATTTTTGACCATTGATCTTGGCATTTTTCTAGAAGTTCAATCTTGACCATCCATTTCATAACCTCCCTCTGATCCATCCTTGTCCATTGATCTTGGAATCTTTCTAGATGATCGATCTCGATCGTTCATTCGAATGGTTGTCTATAAAAGCAACCTTCCTCTCCCATTTTTTCCTTAACAACCATTTTCTATCTGCAACCTTCTACTTAAAATTTGTAGGTTTTTGCACAAGTCTACCACAAAATCTGAGGGCAAATATTGCAAAAGGAGAAATAGAAGAGCAAGATAAGTGATTCAAGTGCAAGGATGGGGAGTACTTTTGTTTGAAGCTTTCATTTTAATCATGCTTTGTTTGTTTTCTCTTGTTAGATGAGGTTAATAGCTTAGAGGTGTTTGGTTGTCACTTTATCTAGGCTAGGATACTTTCCCCCATCTTACAATGGTGAACCCAACATGAAAGACAATATTTTGCAAGTTTTCATATGGTTTTTTTGCTTGTTTTTATAGATTTTAGGTAGGGAATGATGCAATTTATCAACACAGTGATGCATTTGCTAGGAAATACTGCATTTGATAAAAGTAGTGATGCATTTGACCAGAAATGATGCATTTTTTGAAGACATGATAGGCAGGAAAATTTGAATTTGAAAGTACGATGCAATTGTTGTACAGAATGATGCATTTGTCTGCTCGGTATAAAATTCCAGTTTTAGTGTCTTTTCATATTTTATTTTTGGTTTTGCAAGTAGAGTAGTGTTTTTTGGTTACTAATCTTCTATTTGCAGTGTGTGACTTTGGAGTGGAGCTCCTAAAAACTACTTCTTTTGAAGCAACAAAAAAAAATTGCCTCTTAGTTTAGTTTTCTTTTCTTTATTTTTAATTTAGTTTAGTTGTTGATTTCTAGATCCTAGTTTAGTTCTTAACCTTTTGTGCTAACCAGGGTTTTTGCAACTTTTCATTGGTCCAAGATATCTTTGTGAAACTACTAATGTGTCGTTTTGTAGGTTTTTGTATGTCCAAGGCCTTATTTTGAAACTACAAAATCTTGTTTGCTTTAGAGTAGACATTTCAGTTAGTGCGTAAAATGAATGATTGTCTTCTCTCACGTAGATTTAACTAGGGGTTAATAAATCACTATTTTCCATGCTTGAAAGATGGTAGGTATTATGCTCTCACCTTGTGCAAACTTAGTGATCAGAAATCCAAACCCATCTATTTTTGTTTTTACCCATTAGAGGCCTACCTTGGTGGGAAAAGGTACTCATCCCAAGGGAACGACCCAAGTGGTAATAGGCTAAAGCCAATTCCTTTTGAACCGCTATATAAATTTGTGATTGCAAGGAAAGTTTACAATCAACGGGAAGTAGTGCATGATAGCTCTCCCCTAGTATATTTATGATGTGAAAATCCCTTGTTCTAAGGGTTGGGAGACCTCTTGAGGGAATTTATCACAGCATCCCTCAAACCAGATGCCCTTACTAGACACCTCTCTTTTTTAGAAGCTAAAATCCTTCTATTTGTTGGCACAGGAGGTTAGACCTTTGAAATCGTCCCACATTTTCACAGTTCATTATAGAGATGGAAAATTTCATGAGATCCTAGTGGTTTTAGGGAATTCAAAACTTGGTATGTCTAAGAAGTGAGTGTCATGGAGGGGAGCTAGTGCTACCAAGTTCCTAGGCCATCTACTCTGAATCAGCGCTAATGGAGAAATCCAAGTGGGAACCCAACAAATATTATCCTTTCCAACCATAGGATTCATGCTTTTTGTTTTAAAAATTAAAAAAAATCACATCAAACAAGAACAAAAACAAGTGCATGATACTGAATTATGTGTTTGTCGATCATATTTCATCATAAACAATCAAAACTCAGATCAAAACCATCTCAAAACATCAAAACTGTCAAAAAAACATTTTGGAAAATCACAACTGATAGACACAGACCCGCATCTGATATTGTGAACCACAACTAAGAACTAGAAAATTACAACTAACTTTCTAAAACGCAATTTCTGAAAATAGAGCTGCATTTGATAACCCGAATCACAATTGTGCGACACATTTGCTGAAAACAAAGTTGCAATTTTCTGCTAAACAAAAACTTCTAAAATTTGTGTCCAAAATCTGACCAAAATAGTTTCACAGTAACCTTTGACTGATAAACCAGAGACTTGCAAGATTCACTGGCTCATTTTAGCATTGCCATTAGGAATACATTGCATTATAGGTTACACTCCTCCATCCTTTGCATAGCACAAATTGGACTTTGATTCTTAGGTTGCATTTAGGCCTTCATATTTTGAACATAGGGAGACCTTTGAGCTTTTGGAGATTCTTGGTTACATATTATATTTGTCATTGACCATTATCCTTGTCATTTTCACCTTATCAAGTTTGAGTCTTAAGCTTGTGTCCTAGTCTTGGCTCTACTTTGTTAAAGTTATCCTCTTATGGTCAATGTCATTTAGAATTTGTTGCCTTGGGTTCACATTAGCTTGATTGTCATCCTTTGTTTAAAATTTTAGGATTCCTTTGCATTCCATTGCTCTCATTTAGACTCATATTGCTTAGATTTCACTTTGCACCCTTATTCCAAAAAGACAAAAAAACATAGCTTAATTTCATTTTAACTTTAGTTGCATTATTACCTTGATCTTCAATTAGCATCATCTAGTCACCTTATCACTCACCTTGATCATCAATCAATCTTTATAATCCTTTAGCATTCATTTTTTTTGTTCATAATCATCCTTGCATTTTCATATCCTAAAATCTAAGAAAATCCAAAAACATAGTTTAGTTCATCACCATCTTGCATTATCCCTTCAACTTGCAAAAGTCTCACATGGTTGAAACAAGGTCAAAATCCAAAAGAAATGAAATAGAATTCTTAAGTGACCCTTTTCATGACACTACCCTTAAAATCTATTCAAATCATTCTACACCTCAAAGGGACACACCACAAAGAGAACAAATTGACCCTTGGGAAAACCTAAACCTAAAAGAATTCAACAAGCAATTGAACCCTCAAGAAATTGATAAGGATTATAAAGACCCAAGATTTTTAAGCATAGTTGATCAACTTTTTAGTTCCAACCCAAACAAATTTTTCTACGCACTAGCTAAAAAGGGTGCCAAGTTACCTCAAGGATTTGATGTATCAACCATTGTATAAGAAGAAACTGAAAAATCCATTTGCACTTGGCATGCCTTCATCACAACAAATGTCAAACATATCCCTTGGGAAAACTACACACATTACTACCACTACCACACACATCCCAAGAATCCCAAAAATTGGAAACAAGATAAGCCATACCACTACACAAGGACTAAATTTTACACTTGGAAGTTCCTCAAAACCATGGGTAAAACCTTTACAAATCCCCTTTTCATAACACAAATCAAGGTTCCACATCACAAGGTCCCACACCCTTGACTCAAAATGCAAACCAAGGTTCTATACCTACACCTCAAAACACAAATCAAGGATCCTTGTTTCAATTCCAAAGCACACCTTCATCAAATCAACTTCCACCAAATAAGCCTAGAAAGGTGCACATCATCTCACGAAGGGTCCCAAATCAAAACCATAATCAAGGGTCTACTCCCTCACTCCAAAATAAAATCAATGGTCTATTCCATCACTCCAAAATACAAATCAAGGGTCTACTCCATCACTCCAAAATACAAATCAAGGGTCCCTTCCATCATTCCAAAACTCTACTCAAGGACCAACACCTACATATCAAAATACCAACCAAGGACCTACACCTTCATTTCAAAATGTCAATCAAGGAACCATTCCTTCATTTCAAAATTCCAACCAAGGAAACATTCCTTAACATAAAAAAATCAATCAAGGGCCTACACCTTCATGTCAAAACATTAACCAAGGATCTACACCCTCACTTGCAAATCAAGGACTAAATTTTCAAAACCAAAACATGAATCAAGGGTCTGTACCTCAATTCTAAAACACCATACCAAATGAAAATATGACCTTTGGAACAAATCTAAATGTCAATTTCATCCCAAATCAAAGCAACACACATCCATATGGCAACCAAGGTCCCATGTCACAAAGCATAAATCCCAATTCCAATCCAACATATGACATTAACACCAACATCATGACACCAAACCAAAAAATGCAACACCATCCCTTGCAGACTATTTGATAAAACATATGCAAACCCTTGAACAAGGAATGACAAAAATGCAATTGGGAACCAACAAGAAAACCTATTCCGTAAAGGAACTATGCCCCTTTCTGTTTGATCTAAATCTATGCATGCCTTCTTTTCCCCCTCATTTCACAACACCAATTTTTCCTAATTATAAGGGGACAAGGGATCCAATTGAAAAAATTTGAGAATTTAACACATGTATGGAAGTCTCATATGACCCTACCTATCTCATGAGACTATTCCCACAAAGCCTCACAGGACCAACCTTAGATTGGTTTACACACCTTCCTCCAGGGATCAAACATGGGGTGAACTAGCCAAAAAATTAATCAATCACTTTGCCTTCAACATTAAAAATTATTTCACCCTAGAAACATTGAGCACAACCAAACAAGAAGAAGGGGAATCACTTACCTCATTCTACCAGAGATGGCGAGGACTGGTTAGCAAATTCCCTTGTCACATTCCTAAAAAAAAAATTGTCACCATGTTTGTGGAAAACCTTAACAGAGAATTGATGAGTCAAATTCAAATCCAATGTTGCACAAACTTTGAGGATATTCTTGAGAAAGGTGTCCTTATTGAAGAGGGTCTTATTGCAAAAGGGCTAGTCAAAGTAAACAAAGAAAATCCCAAACCTAACAATGACAAGAGAAAATACTAGTCCTGAAACAAAAATGTCACAAATGACGGTGTTGTTGATGTCAAACTAATAACCAAAGGTCCAATCATTCAAATTAAAGGTCCTTCCTCATCAAACGTATCCAATACACCAAACACACAAACACAAGGTCAAAACCAAATGCTAAATGCAGTCCAAAACAATCAACAACACAGAGGTCCTCCCTATGCCAAGAGAACATACACCCCTTTGGGTGAACCCATCGAATCAATATTTAAACATATCTTGCAATCAAATGTCATCACACTACCAAACACCAAGAACTATGAACCCACATTTATCAAACTTGATTGGTGGAAAGACAATGAATATTGTGAATATCACCATACGAAAGGACATAAAACACCTAGATGTTGGAAACTCAAGAATATCATTCAAGACCTTATTGAAGATGGAACCATTTCAATTGATAATTCACAAGCCAAGACAAATGTTGATCACACCATATTCAAAATACCCTTACAAGACCACGATAAAGGAAAAGCCTCCAGTTCATGGAACAACAATAATTCTAATTATGTGGTTGTCAAACACAATTACAACACTATCATCCTTAATGTGAGACCCTTTGATGACCGCATTTCCACTATCACTATAAACAAGCCAAAATTAGATTGTTTTGTTTGTACCCACAAAACCAAGATAACTATTCTAGGTCCCTCCACAAATCAAAGGGTCAATATAACCTCCTAAAGTAGTTAGGGAAAACTCTCGCACAAATTTCTATCTTGGAATTCCTTCACATCTCACCACAGCATAGAGCCATCCTTGATAAATCCTTGCAAGAAGCCTTAGTCCTCGCTAACTTAGATGTCAATGAATTTCAAGCCATGGTTGGATACCTAGCTATGCCACACCATGTCATCTTCTTTGAACAAGAATTCTCCACACCAAAATCTTATCATAATGACCCTCTACACCTTGAAGTATGTTTTAATAAACACAAGATCAAAGGAATCCTAGTAGACGGTGGAGTAGGCCAGAACATTTTTTCACTAAAATTAGTGAAAGCATTGGGATACTGTGAGAATTGTATTGATCAAACCAAGAAAATTGTGATCAAAGCTTATGATGATGTTAAACGTTCTTCTGAAGGTGTAATTTCACTTCCTATGAGAGTTGGCCCAGCAATACAAGACACATAATTTCATTTCCTAGATCTTGATTTACATTACAATCCCCTCTTTGGTTGCCCATGGATTCATGCCATGAGGGCTATCCCTTCCGCTTACCATAAATGCCTCAATTTTCCACACAATGGCACTGAAATTACTATTCCATGCAACCCTGATCCTTTTCAATATTGTTCAAACCTAAAAGGAACTGTTGAACGCCAAGTGCCCATCAATCGAGAGGCTTCATCTTCCACTTCATCTACCACTCCATCTCACTACATTTATCTATCCACTCTCATCAAATCTTCCACTTCATTCATTACACCTTCCATGCCCAAGATCCAGATTCAAGACAAAGTATTTGGAGAATATAATATGAAGAGTCTCTTTTTCATTGGCAAATTACCAAAGTCACCAAAGTCATATGGCAAACCGCAACCTGTGCAGCCTACAGTTGCCATCCACAATCCTCCTACCACCTTCACTAGATGAGGGGATCTTGCTAAAGAATCTCTAGATAACCACATTCTCACATGGTTGTACAAAGAAGAGGAAGAAATTAAAATTAAGAAATTGCCAATTGAATAGTATCCAAAAGGGTTCCAAATAATGAAACTGCATGGATATGATGGACACAATGGCCTTGGTCTAAATAAACAAGGAATTTTGGAACCTTTACAACCTCCTAAGCTAATAATTCATCAAGTGTTAGGGTTTGTGCCAATAAAAGTGATTATCTAGGATATCGGGTTACCTTCGAGTGAGTTTGTTAACACTCCAGATGAGATAGAGAGATACGAGGACTCTTGGGATTATGATGTTGATTCCAATGAATATGAATGGGACTCCCTATCCTCCACTACTTTCATGGGCCTTGATAAACTATTTGAGGAATTTGATCAAATGCTTACCAAAGAATCCTCGCAAAACCTACCTAGTACCCATCCAAAAATGCCTTTGACAAAAGAAGAGTGGATCAAACACTATTTTTGGAAATCCATTGATTCTGCCTCTTGGGAACCTGATGACTCTACTTTCATCTTTACCCTATCTTCCTACACCATGACCCTTAGTGATACCAATGATGACTTACCCCTTTTCTACCCTCAACTTATAGATTGGAATCAATAAGAACCACCAAGTTTGGACACTTTCGAGAACGACGAAGCAATTGTTGAGTTTATGGGACTTCGTGAAGGAATACCAAGTGGGGATCATAAGACTATATTTTTCATAGAACTCAATTATGCAGCATACTTCAATGAGGTAGTCCTATCCTCTAGTCACAAAAGTGAAAATGAAAAAAGTAAAAATAAAAACAATAGGTCTTCAGGTGAAAATTGAAAGGAATTTGTTGATCGCAAAAAAGTAAAAATAAAGGATGTATCCGAAGGTGAAAACCTTTGCAAGGCACCTGAGGATGGAGGATTGGACCATCTCCCAATAGATCAAGATAGATCATCGTTGCTTATAGACGAAATAGAGGAAATCAACAATGGAACACAAGACAACTCCAAAATGATACAGTTAGCAACATCTTTGACCACTATGGAAAATCCTGAGTTTGTTACATTCTTTTCAGAGAGATAAGTCAATTTCACATGGTCATATGTTGATATGCCTGGATTGTATGCCAAAATTGTTCTGCATCACTTTCCACTACTATCTAATGCTAAGCCATATAAACAAAAGTTAAGGAAAATGCACCCCCATATTGCACTCCTTGTCAAGGTGGAATTGAAGAAACTACTGGGTGTTGGATTCATTCGTTTCATTGATTACGCAGAGTGGATATAAAATCTTGGTCCTATCACCAAGCTGAATGGTCAAATCAGAATTTGCATGGATTTTAGAGACCTCAACAAAGCTTGTCCCAAAGATGATTTTCATCTACCAAATATTAACATCATAGTAAACCTCACTACCGGATATGAGATGTTATCACTGATGGACGGATTCTCAAGTTACAATAAGATAAGAATTGCTATAAAGATCAACCAAAGACAGCTTTCACATGTGCTTGGGGAACCTTTTGTTGGAACGTTATTCCATTTGGATTGAAAAATGTTGGAGCTATCTATCAGAGAGCCATGACTACCATTTTTCATGACTATATGCATGTTCTTATGGAAGATTATGTTGATGACCTTCTCTCCAAATCTCTAAAATGAAATGGACATTTAGTAGCATTGGACAATATTTTCACATGACTGGAAAAGTATCAACTCAAGCTAAATCCATAGAAATGTGTCTTCGAGGTCCAATAAGGAAAGCTTCTTGGATATATTGTCTCACATAGAGGAATAGAGGTTGATCCCGCCAAAGTTAGAGCCATCTTGGAAATGCCACCACCAACCAATATCAATTATTTAATAACATTACAAGGATGACTACAATCCATCTATAGGTTCATTGCTCAATTAGTAGACAAGATCCACCCATTCCAACGTCTATTAAGAAAAGGCATTCCCTTCAACTAGATAGAAAAGTGTCAAGAGGCATTTGATCATATCAAGAACTATCTGTTGACTCCACCAATTCTCATTCCTCCAATTGATGGTAGACATCTAATACTATATGTGATAGTTACTACATCAGCACTGAGGGCACTCTTAGCACAAAATGACAATGATTGTAAGGAAAGGGAAATATATTATATCAATCGCACATTAGTTGGGTATGAGCTAAACTATAGTCCTATTGAGCGAGCATGTTTAGTAGTGGTATTTGCAACACAAAAGTAAGACAGTGCATGTTGAATCACAAGACAAAACTGATTGCCAAAATTGATCCTTTGAAATATCTTCTCAGCAAAGCAGCACTGACAGGAAGACTAGCTAAGTGGGTTATGATTCTAAGTGAATATGACATCGAATACATTGATCGAAAAAGAAACAAAGGGACAAGTGATAGCTAACCAACCTGCAGATGTACCATTGAAAGCAGACCATCCTTTGATATCTGATTTCCCAAATGAATTGATCTTTTTCATAGACACACCAACAACATGGAAGCTATATTGTGATGGATCTTATACAAGTCATCGATCAGGAGCCAATATTTTTTTCATCAAACCTCAAGGAGATGCCATTCCTAAGTCATTTCGAATAGCATTCTTGTGTACAAACAAAATGGTTGAATATGAAGCATTATTGACAAGACTCTTAATGGAAATAAAATGGAAAATCAAGGACCTTCAAGTCTATGGTGACTCCCAATTAGTGATTAAACAAGTTAATGATTACTATGACACCAAGGATGAGAAATTGATGCCCTACAAGTGCATGGTAGATAGCTTTAGACTATACTTTGATAATATTTCTTTTGAATAGATACCAAGAATCCAGAACAAAGCAGTTGATGCAATGGCTACAATTGGATCTCTCTAGGATATTCCCAATAATGCCTCGTAATATGAGTTCTTGGTGGAACAACTATTGATCCCTGTATTCGATGTCCCTGAAACTGAACTTGTGTGTGAAATTTTTGGTCTTGAATCCCCTTGGTATAAAGACATCTATGCCTATTTGCATGAACAAATTATCCCTCCTGACTTGTCCCCTAACCAATGCAAAACCTTATTCGACAAGTGTCTAAATATGCCATCATCGGAGATACCCTTTATTGCCGCAGTTTAGATAGTACCCTCCTATGATGTCTCAACTCAAATGAAGCACAAATAGCCTTACAAGAGGTACATCACGGTATATGTGAAGCTCACTCTGCTAGTCCAACCTTAGCCAAAAATCTTATGAGAACAGGATATTATTGGCCTACAATGGAACATGATGCCTATCACTTTGTGAAGAAATGTCCCCACTATCAAATTCATGGAGATTTTATACATGCATTAGCTTAGGAACTACAGCCACTTACTTCACCTTGGCCATTTTCTCAATGGGGACTCAACCTCGTAGGAAAAATCCATCCCACCTCTGCTAATGGACATAAGTTTATCCTTTTCACAACTAAGTACGTCACAAAATGGATCGAATCCATCCCAATGACTTACATCACTAGAAAGCATATAGCCAACTTCATCCTGAATTACATCATTTTTCATTACAGAATCCCAGAGTCCATCGTCATCGACAATGGTCACCCTTTCAAAAACTAGGATGTCTGTGAGCTTTGTGAAAAATTCCATATCCAACATCATTTTTCTACTTTGTATTACCCTCAAGGTAATGGCCAAGTCAAGGCATCTAATAAGACCATCCTAAAAATCTTAAAGAAGACTGTCAATGACGTTGTCCATGACCGACACCTACAACTCAATCTTGTTTTATGGGCTTACCGTACCAGTGTCTGTACTCCTACTAGAGCCACTCCATATTCCCTTATCTATAGATCTACAGCAATACTTCCTATACAGGTCGAGTTACCATCCCTATGAGTCTCTATGCAAGGCTTGATTAATCAAGAAGAATATCATGTATCCCATCTACATGAGCTAGAGTTACTGGATGAAAAGGGACAAAATGCTCTGACACATTTGCAAGCATATTAGAATCACATTCAACATAGCTATAACAAGAAATTCTGACCCATAAACTTTGATATTGGTGACTTAGTCCTGAAAGAAAATTTGAAGAATCGAGCAAAATGAGAGAAGCCCAAAAAATTTAAACCTAATTGGTTAGGCCCCTATATTGTCACAGCATCATATGGATCGGGCGCTTATCAGCTCTCTACTCCTGAAGGAGAGCCATTGTCCGAACCTATCAACAGCGTGCACCTTCGCAAGTATTACACTTGATTCTCAAAGTATCCCTTTAAAAGTCAAAAATACAAAAAAAAAATTAAAAAAATCAAAAAAATGGTCACCTTGATGAAAACCTGGCAAACAGGCGTCTTGGTGACAACAAAAAAATTTAAAAAAATAGTAAAGAGAAATAATTCATCCAAAAATGAAAACCACTTCAGTGGCGCTTTAGATAAGTACCATGGTGAAAACCTGGTAAATAGGTGCCATGTGTAGTCAATCTATGCTCCTTTGTCTACTATCACTCTATCTAGTCCTTCGTTCTTTCCACTTATCCATTCACACATGTCACTTGTTCATAATAAACTTTGTTATCCTTCCATGGCATGTGAACCGCTAACATTTAGTATATTGATCATCCTTCACATTCATTTGTTGCTTCCCCTCATGCATAATAAGTCAGTCCTATGCCTGACTGGGGGAAATTCCTTGACTCACGTCTTCATGGGACGATAACACCTGGCATCAGCCTCAAAAAACATCAAAATCCAAAAAAAATCATAAAACATCAAAATCCAAAAATATCAGAAAACATCAAAATCCAAAAAATCATAAAACTTCAAAATCAAAAAACATCAAAATCAAAAAAAGAAAATTCAGAAAACATCAAAGTCAAGAAAAAAATCAGAAAACATCAAAAATCCCAAAAATAGAATCTGAGTCTGAGTTAGTCTATGTTAGAGTGGTTGAACTAAGTTGTCTCTGCACATTTGCTACATAAGCAAGGCTCATCTTAAATGATCCCTCAAGACATTAGGTCGGTCCTTTTAGGTTGTCCAAAGAAAATCATGACTCAATCTTTTATCGAATAAAGCAAAGTCAAGTTGTGTCGAACTATGAGGTCTCTGCGTGTATAACGTAGGCAAGGCCATCAATTGATGAGCCCCTGAGGCCACCTAGGTCAATCATTTAGGGTTTTTCAAGTCTAGTCTTGTTTTTGGTCTACAATAAATCATCATTCAAACCAAATCATGAGTCAACAAGAAAACATAACCAACAAAATTCTTCAATCAGTCAATATCTTATCGCCAATCAATCTATTGAATCATCAATCTTAGCGGAATGGGGCATTATGTCATTTTTCTTGTTCGGTCTTATCTTTTGTCTTTTATCAAGATGTGTCCTTGAGATTATACTTTGTCAATTTGATCATTCACCTTAAGCAAGATGTGTCTTTCTTACAGTTAGGTTCCTTTTCAACACTTGTCATTTGGTCAACTTTATCAGATGTGTCCCCTGCCTTAAAAATGTGTCCTTGAAGTTGGGTATCATCACATCACTTGGTCTTATCAATCAATCTTTTTCAAACAAACAATCAATCTTGTCAACCTTTTCAATCAATCTTTCCTTAATCAAGATATGTCTTTCCTGAAGTCAAGCACAATCAATCAACTTTGTCATTTTTATCAATCAATCTTTATCAAGTCAATCAAACTTGTAATTTTGGTCAATCTTGCCTTAATCAGGATGTGTCCTTCCTAAAATCAAGTGCAATAAATCAAATCAACTGGTCACCTTTTTTCAACTTATCAATCAATCCTTATCAACCTATCAATCAATTTTTTTTCAACTTATCAATCAAGTCAGTCATCTTGGTCAATCAACTCAAACAATCTTATCAGTATCATTGGAAAACACTATCTCTATTGGTAAGCACTTTGTTGACCCATTGCCCATCTACTCCTTTCTACCTTACTGCTTGTCTCTCACAAATGGTCACCTTGCACACCTTGGTCTATGTCATACCATGGTTTTTATGTTCCATTTGTGACACTTTTTGTGCCCAATGATGATAAATATAAAAATGGAAGTATGAAGGTTGGTCCCTCATCATTTCTCGTCTAAATTTCCATATCCATCTTCCTTTCCTTTTCACACTAACATCCATCTCTTTCGCGCTAACATTTCCTCCGTCCACATCTTGACCGAGTCCTATGACACACATAAAACATCTTGCTTGCATAATCATGTTAGATAGCATCATAGAAAGCACCATCATCATTGACATCATTTTCATATTAGGCCACAAATATTTGCATAAGAAACTAAAAAAACACAAAATGCATCCATAGAGCATTGCATTCCATATCATGTTACATTTGACATCATAATCCATTTGCATATAACATTGAATTTTACATAGTGATTTTTCCCATCACATATTGCATTGCATTTTACGTTGCATCCTATACATACTACATCACATTAATAATATTATAAAAAGTGTCACATTTTGCATTCACATTACACATTTTCCATCAAACATTTTACATTATCATACAAACATTTCATTACATTAATATTAAGATTGCATCTGCATATCATATCACATTCATAACATAGGGTCATTTCCATTTCATTCATCATCCATAACCATAAATGCATTACATCATTATATTTCACTATACTCATAACATAATCATATAGATCATCACATCATTCACATTGCATTTATCATCCATATAAATCATAAAAAAGCATAAACATAATCATAAAACATAATCATAAATCATAGTAGATCATCACATCATCATATAAAATGCATCAACAAACACCATAATCATAGCATGGGTATCCATCACATAGCATGTCATCATAAATGTATAAACACGTCATGATGCATATCATCAACTGCCACCAAAATCATATCATATATATCCCTCAAAATAATTTCAAAGGTATAATTTCAAGATGTTTCCAATATAAGTGGAGCTCACAGGCTCGACAATAAACATATCAGTGTCCATATAACAACAAAAATAATAGGAGGCCCTAGCCCAAACTTCCCTGATCTCCTGTCCCTAAGGAATCCATGTCATCCCTATGTGGTGCATCCCTGGTAGAAGGAGGCCTATCATATGGAGTGGCCTCCTTGCCATCTGACATCTCACCCTGGGACCTACTCTGTGTTTGTCGGCTACGAGTCCTTTTGTGTGCTCTACCTTGTGAGCTACTATCTATCTCAAAAAATGTGGGCTCCCTCCTCTCCAAAGGTACCACTCTCTCAAATAAATCCCTATAGTACTAGTTGGACCTACTCGCCCTAGCATACTCTCGTGCAACCTCGACCATTGACCCACTGCATGTCATTATGAAATCAATCATCCACTAATAGCCTTACCCCGCTCACACCACGATACTTCCAACCTTCTCTCAATTTTGTGCACCCTTTCAGCCACTTCAGGATAGAGCCTTTAACTTTGTATGGGAGCATCCTTGTTTCCTGAATTCCATCATTTTTTCGCCTTCCTTCCCCTTTACCTCCTTTATCTCCTCTATGCGATCTCATCGGACCCCGGCTTCGCTTTTATCCATTCATTATCCTTCCTCGCTTATTTCCATGTCCTCTATCACCACCGCTTTCAATCCTCTTATGGTTTCTCGAAAGAAAACCCTGTATTTCCTCCATCAGTAGGAACTCATTGCCTTCATCACTGAAGCTTCACTTTATTTTCCTTTAACCCGGATAGATCCTTTCCGTTTTCAGTTTAGGAAGTATTTATCTTTTCTTATTTCATCTTTATCCTTTTGTTTATTTATCTCTTTTGTTTCGTCTTTCCTTTGTCGACACCTAATATCCTCTATCCTTCCTTCATCTCGATCTCTTTCCTTCCATCTCTTTATCCTTCGTTTCCTTCTCTTAATTCTCGACCCTGAGCCTCTCTATTAGTTTCGGTTTCCTGACCGTGTTTTCGCATTTCAGACGAAAGGATTCAGCGATTAAGCGAGCGAGTAATCCACTCAGACTTCTATTTCAGGACTTTATCAGATCCCCACCTCGCCACTCCCAATCTAATGCCTACATGGCATCTACCTTCTTCTCTATAGTGGTAATCACAATTTTTGGTCCCTAGGGATGCACCTCTCGTGATGACTAGCCATACTCTATTGTACCCACTAGCACCCCCTTTCACTCACCAAACTATCACCTGACCCTCTCTAGTAAGTACATCTTAATGATGTGCTACAACTACACTGTTCGCCTAATCAAATACCTGGGTTGTCGACACCAAGGCAAGTGGTCATCCTCATTTATCCACAACTGATAGGTCCAGTACTGTCTCCAAATGAAGCTCACCAATGTGTCTAGACCATGCATCCAATAACCCACATCTCCAACATGTGTCTGGGTCAATGTCCCCTGATACAGATAAGCATATGGTGCGCTGCCCACTGCCTTCCAAACCACAGAAGGTTGGAACACTACTATGTGCTCCCATTCCAAAATTTTCAGCAAGGTCACCCCATAGCTCAGACTTTGTCCTCCCCTATAGACAATATCGTGTAGCTGAAAGTACAACATGGCTAACAGACATGGCAACCAAGAATATATTGTCCTGAATTGAATCATCGATCCAAGCATCTCCCCTAGCCCACTTGAAAACCATGACCCCTATGGTTCAAGATCATCACTCTGGCTATCAGTGCACAAAGAACGCAATCATATCATGTCATAGGTCTCGGGCAAGGTCTCCCATTGGATCTCATAACCCTGGATACCAAGCTCTACATCATCATCAGTCTCATAGTACTCATATAACATCTATAGCCCTCGAGCAGGGTCGTATCATACCCACTCATCGTGAATGGGTAGCCTGAATATCCTATATACATCCTCCAAGGTGATTGTCGCCTCCCCTGTCAGAAAATGGAAGTTGCTCATCTCTGAGTGCCACTGCTCTCCTAGTGTTGTTAGCATCCCCCTGTTTTCCCTAATCATGAGCATATAGGTCACATAGAATAAGCCTAAGTCCAAAAATGCCTTTCGCTCCTCCCCGCCCAACTAGTCTCATAGTCAAAACACATCTAGTCTCGACTCTCAAGTATAAATTGTAGGTAGACACTCCTAAAATCACCATGCAACCAATAATGTCAATCTTAGATCTTCAATTGACCAACAAAACCTAATTTTACCAAGTTAAAATTTCCTAATTTTGGGCAAGTTTTTAACCAGGAAATTGCATCACAATTTTACCAAATACATCACACATATTTATAACCGGCTCGTAATTGCAATTGCATCAATCGCCTAACACATGCATTGCTTCATACAACACATGTGTCACACCCAGTCATTTGTGTCCTTCTCAATCACATATGCAGCTTGAAAAGTCAAATGTGTCACACAATTTTATGTGTCGCACTGCAAACACTTATGCCCTAGCCCTAATGCAATTGTGTCATGTCGAGACGATTTCAGAAAACTGCTTATTGAATGTATCGAACGCGAATTCAATTGCATCAAAAAAAATTGTGACACAATTTCCTACTCAATTATTTTCTAAGCTAAATGCACATAAAACAAAAAAAATTAAAAGTTGGACTAGTAGTACATACCCGGGGCGGGCACTCCCTCAAATCGACGGTAGCTACGGATCTGATACATGTGATGGGTTGGCTCTAGAATAGGTGACATTCTCGCTAACTAATCACTTTGAGCTCTCAAAATTTCTAAATTTGGAATGAGAAATGACCTCTTCTCAAACTCAAATTGTCATTTATAGGTTCAAAAATTAGTTTTGACCTACCTTACCCATCGTCAAAGACCTTTAAGCTCCTCGACCTTAATTGACCCCTTATTGATCTTGAAACCTAATTTTTTCTTCACCATCGTAATTCCCGGGCCATCCATTTAACAAGCTATCACCTTCAAAAAAATAAAATTTTTTGAAAAATTTGTCAAATTTTCTTGAGGGGCATACTTGTATGTTAATTTCACTAGGCCATCTTGGTACCTTGATTGGAATTTCTTTTTGACAAGCCAATGATGAACTCCGTGACATTTCTAAAGAGGGGAAAATGTAGACACCGAAAAAAAAATTTAGTCGTCGTCCTCCGATAATTGAATAATTTTATTTATTCAATTATGCTTGATCATATTCCTCTATTAATTAAATAAGTTTTAATTATTTAAATAATTCACTTTCTAATCTCTATTCTATCCTGATCAATTAAAATAAATTAAATGTGTCACTAACATCCCCTTTCTTCAATAATTAAATAAATCATTATTTATTTAATTATTTATCTTTCATCATTTGCCTATAGTCAGATAATAATTATTATTTGACCTCTTCATTCTTCTATAATTAAATAATTGTCAAGATTATTTAATTATGTGTCATTCTCCTCCCCTTTGAATAAATAATTCAAATCAATTATCAACGTCTAATTTCCATCTCCCCTCATTTAATTAAATTGATTTCACAATTTGATTTAATTAAATGCTCTTTTTTTCATTTTCCCCAAACAAAATAATTTGAGTGAATTATTTATTTTCCACTTGTCCATTTCCTCCATTTTTGAATAAATAATTTAAATAAATCATTTATGCCTCTTTGGTCAAAGATTCCCTATCATTCATTTATGTCATAGTTGTCGACGTCATAGCCCTCCCATGAATGGTGTATTCTGGTTGCATCAATTCTTGACCGTTGATCTTGGCATCTTTCTCGAAGTTCAATCTTGACCATCCATTTTGTAACCTCCCTCTCATCCATCCTCTTCCGTCGATCTTGGAATCTTTCTAGATGATCGATCTCGGACGTCCGTTTGAATGGTTGTCTATAAAAGAAACCTTCCTCTCCCATTTTTTCCTTAACAACCATTTTCTATCTCCAACCTTCTACTTACAATTTGTAGGTTGTTGCACAAGTTTACCACAAAATTTGAGGGCAAAGATTGCAAAAGGAGAAATAGGAGAGCAAGAGAAGTGATTCAAGTGCAAGCATGGGGAGTACTTTTGTTTGATGCTTTCATTTTACTCGTACTTTGTTTTTTTCTCTTGTTAGATGAGATTAATAGCTTAGAGGTGTTTGGTTGTTACTTTATCTAGGCTAGGATACTTTCCCTCATCTTACAATAATTTTTATGTAGATTCTTGAAAGTTAATTTCAAGTACTTGTTTGTATATTTATATATGCAGGTTGACCTTTATAGCATGGATAACTTTGATATTGAGTATTTTCTCAATCCCCCACCTCCACCACCAGGATCTGATGATGCTCACTTGTGATCTCAGATTAATGATAACATCAGATCCATAGAAGAAAAAATTAATACAATTTGAAATGAACAATTCATGCCACCACACCTAATGTGTTTTACATCTTTGATTCAAAATGTTGTAGATGTTGTCAGGTCCATTGATGTGGACTTAGACAAATATCATGTATGGAGAGAGGATAGGAGATGTTTTTATTCATATAGACTCTCCTATAGGTACATCCTTGACCTTAAAATCTCAAAAGCCCATTTAGCTCCATATTTTATCAACCCCGTCACCAATCAACCAATTCTAGCAAACAAAAAAAGAATACCAATTAGGTGGTGTAGACATCCACAGATGGTTGCCAATTTTTGGGATCAGTGCTAGATGGTATTTGATCATCCACCACAAGCTAATTTTCAAGTTCCTCTTTATTTTTTTGAGAAAATTATATGCAAAGTTTTTGTTGGGTTTGGAACCCAAGTATTTTGATTTCAAATCATTCCAAGGTGTTGGTGGTGGTATGCCACAATAGAGGTTAGGGGCATGAGTTGATCCCCAATGACTCATGCATGCTCAACCTCTTTTTGATCCTCCTTTTGTTGCCATTCCTGCACCCATATAGCATCATGCAGTGGTATCCACATTAGGAGCATTAAGCATGCTCTCGGCTAACCTCAATGAGTAGACTACTAAGATGGCAGTTGGGGTTAGTTGATGATACCATGGAGGAGCATCAAGTGGAGCTAGTCCTAGTACCACTCCATGTGCATCAACACCTCATTTTTGTATGAGTTGTAGTCGATTATGTTAAGGACCTAATTAAGTTGTATCCACTTCAGCTACACATGGAGCATCTGATGATATAATTTTATAAGTATATTATCTATGTGTTGATGATCACCCTACAGATCATCCTACTATAGAGGTATATATACATACATCTATAACAATTTTAAGCACGTGTTTTTAATGAACATATATCAAAAAATTGTAATATTTTAACA